>PVJH01003671.1:0-15000 GCA_004026705.1 Nesogale talazaci | reverse complement strand
TGGTAATATTTTAAAACTATATTTTTACATAGCTATAACTTGCCTATTTCTTTTCAAAAAACAACTGAAACTATACCTACTGCATAAGTAGAATGCCTCTCTCATCTCCAGTTCCAATTCTTTACCTATCCAAACCATCATAACAATTTACAATACTTCTCTAATAGTATTAAGTAACATATTTACATCTAATACCTCAGCACATATGTAAAGTGCTAAAGTAAAAAAAATATTTGAGTATGTTAATCTTTTAATACTTCAGAAAAAATATTCTTCAAGTAATATTTACTCTGAATAAAAATATAATTTTTAATGTTCCGATGTTTATGTTTGGGTTTATTAAAGTATACAAGGTAGTCTTCAAAGAATTTGTGAGGAAAATGGAATTGAGATAAATTTTTATGAAATTTTTTGAAGTTCTTTGAATTTATTTTTATGTTTGTTTGGTTTTGAAATGATTTTAAAATTGTAAATTAAGTGGGAGGGGGGTTGCATTTCAGACCATCAACTCTACATTCAATAATTTAAGTCATTCATCACCCCCTCTCCTATTTTCTACGTTCATCCCTATTTCATTTTAGTGACCTCATACAATATTTGTCCATTTGTGATTGACTAACTTCACTTACCATAATATTCTCTTAAATCCATCTGGGTCATGAGGTGCTTCATGGTTTCATCATTGTTTTTAGGGGTACAAAATATTCTATGGTGTGTATGTGCTAGAGTTCCTTTATCCATTTTTCTCCTGATGAACATTTTGGCCGTTTCTAACTTCTTGCAATTATGAACATATTTGTGCATATGTCTGTTTACACCATGACTCTTGCACCATGGCTCTGATTGCTTTATAGAGTAGACACCTAGGAGAGATACTGCTTTTTCCTGTTATTTGAGGTCTCACTGTATCACTTTCCAAAATGGTTGTACAAGCTCCTTGCATTTATTCTTTGCACCTATGTTCAGTGTCTTCCTCTCCCACCCCCCCTTCCCTCCCAGGACTCAAATCCCATGGAAGCTGATATGGGGGGTATCATTAGAAAGCTCTGAATGCGTTTTCACAAATATACTTCTCAGCACACTTCTCTCCTTTCAAAGTGTGCTCCAAGAAATATTTCGAAACGTGAAAGTTGAGTACGTTTGCCTGCAAGAGAATTGATCAACCACTCTTATTTCTTAGGTAGCCTCAGGGAGGGAAGAGAAATCAAATGGATAAGTTAACACCAATGAAACAATGGGAAGCAAGGAAAGAGACATGGATGAGGGCGTCTGGCCCTGAAGGAGGGAATGCCTTACTTTCGTGGCATGTCATTTTATGAGTTGTATCACAGAGAATTCTAGAATGGTCAGAGTACCAACTTCACTGGAAATAACTTCCAACTTGACCTCTGGAAAGGACTTTTCCTGCCCTAGATACTGAATTAAGAGTATATACTCAATGAATAGGCATCATCTCCCTTGGACTTTAGGAAATTTGGCCTCAATTTTCTGGTGAGCCTGAGGAATAGTAATCAACCAAGAGGAATGTTCACAAATCTCAAAACTTCAGAAATATTTGTTCATTAAACAGTTGTTTAGCCAGAACTATTTGCGAAACTAGAAGTCTATGGATTAGTGAACCAGAGTCCAGGAGATACCGCCTGCTCCATGAAGTGCACTCTAATTAATAAGGGGAACAAGTATTAAAAACACACAGGTGAAGCCCGGTTACTCTATTGGAAGATGTTCTGAGTACTTCATAGCTCTTCCAGGATTCTAGTATGCCACATTCTGATTTGTCCTTTCCACCTGATACGGACTACACTGTATCTCACCTCCTATCCTTGTTGTTTTTGCCTTTGTTTACAATAGAATATGTGAACAACAACTCTCCCACTATACCATCGTAAGTTCTTTGTTACTGGTTTAAGGAATCAACCCATAAAAATCAATTACTGATCTATCTCGCCCTCAGAATGAGTGCCCATACTTTTCTGTACGTATTATAGGTATTATAGTTGTGTTATCAGGAACTCCCTTTCACACATTCATATCCCTAGTGCTTAGTACTGGTAGGCATCAGGGTTTTTGCCTTAATAACGGAATGGTTGGCTTTAAATTGGTCTTTATATTTTATAACTATTAAGTATGTTTATCCACACATACTTTAATATTAAATATGTTTTAATATATATTCCCCTGACACGAATGTTCAGACTGATTGATTTGAGTAGATATTTTAGTCTTAATAATTTGTGCCTATAATGAAACCTGTAAGATCTTTGCTACCTAGTGAGAACAGTGCCATCTATTGGCAATTATCCAAATCGTGTCCACACTCTCAAAATTGCACATAGAACTCCTATGAAACACTTTTTCATAAATGTACACAAGGAAAAGCGAGCAGGCAACCACCACATGTTTGGCAAAAGCAGATTATGTCAGTCAGATATGACAGGGAGCAATACTATGTCTGGAT
The DNA here is from genome assembly GCA_004026705.1 of Nesogale talazaci. NCBI lineage: Eukaryota > Metazoa > Chordata > Mammalia > Afrosoricida > Tenrecidae > Nesogale > Nesogale talazaci. Next base: position 12,542 of record PVJH01003671.1, on the reverse strand, counting down.
AGTAACATTAAAGGGTGTACCACCAGCATATGGTTTTATTTATGTCTGAGTTCATTCCTAGAGAAATTAGATGGCTATTATTAATTGATTTATTTTCAATGTTCATGGAAGCAGCAGCCAAGAAATCAAACATTGGGTGACTCAACAGCGCAAGAGCTATTTAAGTGTTAAAAAACAAAGATGTCACTTTAAGAACTATTTTCCAGACCTAAGCCATGGTATTTTCACTTGCCTTGTATGGATTTAAAATGTGGACACTGAATAAGGAAGACAAGAAGACTGGAGAAGAATTGATGCATTTGAATGATGGTATTGGTGAAGAATATTGACTATACCACAGACTGCCAGAAGAGCAAATAGATCTCTCATGGAAAGAATGCAGATGGAATGCTCCTTAGAAATGAGGATGGTGAGACATCATTTCAAAGACTTTGGTCATGTTATCAGGAGGGACATCATGCTGATAAAAGAGAGGGTCAGGGAAAAAGATGACGCTCAATGAGATTGGTTGACAAGGTGACAATCATAAAGGATTCAACCACAGGGAAGACTAGGAGGATAGTGCAGGACCACCCAGTGTGTGGTGCTGTTGTACACATAGGGTCAATGTGAGTCAGAACTGACTTGGTGACACCTAAAAACAATTATTATATAATAAAAAAAAAACATCTAACCCAGTATAAAAAGGAACATTCATTCTTAATCTCTCCTCCTTTAGAAATAAGTGGGGATACTTTCTGATTTAAATAGCATTCATTTTCAAATACACGTAAAGCTTTCCTGGAACTCCAAAGAGGTAAGAAAGCACAAAGCCATAGGACAGTGTCTCTCACCTTTGGGTTACAACCCCTTTGAGGGTCCAATGGCCCTTTCACACAGGTCACCTGATTCATAACAGTGGCAAAATTAAAGTTATGACATAGCAACAAGAATAATTTTAGGTTTGGGGATTCAACCTATATAAAAGAGTTGCAGCATTAGGAAGGTTGAGAACCACTGTGATAGGGAATTGTCTTCCAGTGGGAATCTACTGTGTGGGCAACTTGTATCCATTATCAAAATATGAGATAAGTGATTGTGTTCCATTCGTGTTTTTATTTATTTAAATCCGTGGGTGGTAAGAAGCAGTTAATGTACTCAACTGTAAGCACGCTTGGACATTTGGAGTTAACTCAGAAGAAAGACCTGGATATCCACTTCAAGGCATCTGATATTGGAAATCTTTTGGAGCCCAGCCCTACGTTGACACAAGGGGTAGCCATAAGTTAGAATTCATTAGCTAACAACTGGCTTTGTTTTGGTTTCTTGTTTGTTTGTTTGTTTGTTTGTTTTTTAACACTTAACTTTCTGTAGCAATATTTTTACATGTTAAACAAAACTATATAACAGTTTACTAAAATCGGCAGAAATCAAACCATCTTAGGTGGACACACCTAAGATTTGCAGGCGCACGTGCACGTGCACTCTTAATTTTCACAATTTTGTGACGTCAATACAGTAAAACCTTGTATTCATACCATATAGCATAGAGATTTGAGGTATAAAGCACAGGTGACATGGCTCAAATATTTAATATTTTGGAATCCACTTGTCTTATGGTGGACATTTTGTGTACCATGTAATCCTGGTTTGGGTTTTTTGTTTGCTTCTTTTTTCACCTTCTTCTGCCCCATACTACTGCTGATCGCATTAAGCACTTCTGAGACCAGTTGTCAGAACTTGGGAAGAGTTTTCTACCATTTCACACTGAACTCCGTTCTTGGAAAAGGGCTAGTGTAGGCATGAGTGCCTTGTACCCTGAGTATGATCCTTTTAAGATTATCGTGAAAGTAGCGTTGAGTTCTTCCCCACTCAAAAAACCTAACTGCATGGAGCGGTTGCTGACTCCCAGCAATGCTATAGGATGCCGTCGAACTGCCTCTGCGGGTTTCTGAGACTTCACCATTTCCAGGCGAAGAGAGCCTGGTCTTTTCTCCCATGGAGTGGTCACCGGTTTTGAAGAGGGAACCTTGCAGATCACAACCCAGTGAGTAACCCCTCTGTCACCAGGGGTCACTTTTTCCCAGGACCTAAAAAGAAGACCTGAGGTGGAAGGGAGGAGCTGGGAGAGGAGCCTGGATCAGGGAGTGAGTGAATGGCAGCCACATACTCGGAACTAGGAAATCACACATGTGACAGCAAGCCAGTATGTGTGCAGGCTGCCTGCTTTAAGGCACTCCCCTCTGAGGACTGGCCCTTTTTCTCAGAGCCCTTCTTGATTCGAGCCCAGCTTTCTGATGCACTCACTTCAGTTATTGGGAGGAACCAATAGTTAGACCATATAACTTGGCCAGGCCAGCTAACATACCTATGTTCAGACTGTGTGCGGGTAAGTAGAATATCTGGTAAACCAAAACACCTACTTCGTGTTATATTTCCAAATCATGACTTTGCCCCCCTGTATGCAGTTTTTAAAAAAAATATTTCTAGTCATGACTGTATAGCTCCCTTGTATAAAATTCCTTTTCTAATCATGACTGTGTTCACATAACTGTGTACAGTTCCTTTTTATTGTTGTTGCATGATTATTAACATTTATGTTTTTAAAACAACAGCACTTCAGATTTGGTTTCTTGTCATCAGTTACAATCTCTAAAATGTAATCTCACTCATCCCATTTCTGCTTGGTGTTCTCACTTCCGTTCTTCCCAAATTATTCTTTGTTGTCCTTGTGCACATGCTGCCCTTTTGACCCTGACTGCTTGATTGCAGCCCTCCCCAGTGCTACTGCTCACCTTATACACTTGTCTGGTTTTTGCCTGATGATTGAGCTCCGAGAGCGAGTTCCTCTCCAGGCCTGGGGGTTACTGAATGGCCAGAGTCCTGGAGGCTGCACCAGCCTCCACCCAGCCCATATGCCTGCTTTCGTTTGCTGTGTTTGTTGTTTTTAATGATTTTGAATTTTGATCTACGTTTTTCTCCCACTTTATCCAAGGCCTTTTAATGTGATCCCTTTCAGGGAGGTTTATAGTGGGAGCTGGGGAATCCTCATTCTGGTCAAAGGGTGTGGAGGTTGTTATTATGGTCTAATAGTCCACTGACTAATTGTTTCCCTGAGTCTTTTCAATTGTCCTCATTCTTCTTTCCTCTGAAAAGGGAGGAACCAATAGTTATACTTTAAATGGTTGCTTGCAAGCTTCTAAAACACTTGTCACCCGCACCAAACTTGGTTACAGGACGTTTTCTTTGTGGACTCTGTTAAGCCAATTGATTTTTTTGTCTCCTGAGCTTCTGAGCTCTCTGTGCTTGCCGATATGTGTGCAGCCTATGTAAATGAACATGGAAAATATGCTCTACCAAACCTTTATTTTTATAGATAGAGTTCCATTCTCCTTAACACTCCTGCCTGTTTAGCTTTCCTGTTCATGTATCCTTTCATACAGTGTTACCACTATTATTCCAGAATTATGAATTACAATAGCAAATGTTATGTAAAAGGCATTGCAAAATGTAGTGACTTTGCAAAGAAAGTGCACAGTTTGGTGTGCATTTGTTCTTAGGCGTCATCCTGTCAGTTCCGACCCATAGCTACCCTCTGCACAGTAGAAGGAAGCACAATCCTCACAATTGTTCTTCTGGTTAAGGCCCATTATTGGAGCCCATTGTTAAAACTGTGTCAGTTTCTGTCTCATTGAGGGCCTTCATCTTGTTCCCCTTTTTCCCTTTATACATGGGCTATTTGAAACTTTCTAAACTTGGAACTCTATACAATCAGAATTGAGCTGTAAACTATACTGGTCAGTAGTACTTGATCTTCATCAGTTACTGCTTTATGCTCCCTTCACTTTCAGCAAACAAGATGGTCTCAATCATGATATTGTATTTTTCATTATATAGTCCAGCTTCTTAGATTATTTGTTCATTTTGCAGCTTGAAAAATATGACAAGAAGATACAACCCAGAGGCATATCTTCTCTGATTTTAAACCACATGGTATCCTCTTGATTTATGCCCAGATTCCACATGAACACATTGTGTTTTGGAATTTCTTTTCTCTCCAATGTTATCCGTAGTTGTTTTTTTGGTGTGTGTGTGTGTGTGTGTGTGTGTGTGTGTGTGTGTGTATTTTAATGATCCACATAGAAAAATGCCTTCATACAAGTAAGCATTTGGAGGGTGGTCCTTCGTTTTCATTCAAGATCTGTGTATCAGTAGTGAAAGAAATCTCCTTTTCTGTAGTCTCCTACATCTGACACTGATTTTCTGTCCACTCCCCATTGGTATATGGCTGAAACTACTTTCAAATTATCTTCGGTAAAATTGTAGTAGTTTATGATGCTCTACCACTACTTGTCTGTTAGTTTTTCATACTGTAATGGCTTGTGTGTTGCTTTAATGCCTGAAGCGGTGTCACTGGTATTTCAAATGCCAACAGGGACATGCAAAGCGAACAGGTTTCAGCTGAGCTTCCACAAAACTAATAGCAGACCACAAAGAAGGCCTTGGCTTCTCATTTCGGAAGAAGGAACCCCTGAAAACCATAAGCATGGCTTGAAAACGTTGACAGCTACTGAAGGCCTAAGGAGTGGAAGGAGGGAGACCATTGTGGAAGTTAGTGCCAGGTGGGCCCCTTGGGTCCAAGAGAACTAGAAATGTGACTGCGAAAGAGGTGATTTCTGGGAGTGGAGTTGACCTTAGCGACTTGAGTTGGGTTAAGTCTTTGGGAGTAGAGCCTTCGATGTACTCATTTATTGTTGGGACTCAATACAAGGTTAGGAGAAACAGTTGCAAAAATAATCTGCTAATGATCCGAACTTGGAATGTGTAAAGTAAGTGCAATCCAGGGAAATTGAAAGTGATTAAAAAGGAAACAGAATGTGCAAAGATGGAAATCCTGGGCATTAGTGACCTGAAATGGATTTTGAATCAGAAAATCATTTGCTCTGCCAGGAATTACACAATCTAGAGGAGCAGTGTGACATTCAGTGTCAAAAAGGGCATTGCAACATCCATCATAAGGTACACTGCTATCTGTGACAGAGTTATATCTTTCCTTCTTCAAGGACATCCTTGAAGATGTCCAACAACTATTATTCAAATACATACACCAACCACAAAAGCTAGTGGTGAAAAAATTGAATTCTACCAATGACTTCAAATAAAAATCAATTAAACCTGAAATCAAGATGCATGAATAATTACTGACAATTGGAATGCAAAAATTAGAAATGGAGGAAGGAGTTATTGGTAAATATGGACTTAGTCATAGAGATGAAGCTGGAAATTACGCGATATCATTGCAAGACCAATGATTTGCTCATAGCAAATATATCTTATTAACAACACAAAAGGCAACTGTACACATGGAATTTTTCAGATGGAATAGACAGAAATCCAAATGGCTACAACTGTGGGAAGAGAAGCTGCAGAAGCTAAATATCAGCAGCTAAAATCAGGCTAGGGGCTGACTATAGAACAGACCATCAATTGAGCCTATATAAGTTGAGATTGAAGCTGAAGAAAATTAAAACAAGTCCTCAAGAGCCAAACCATGGCCTGAGTCCATCCTATATGAATTTTGAAGACATCATAAGAATAGATTTGATGCATTGAATACAAAAGACAGATATCTGATGAGCTGTGTGAGGACACCAAAAGCATCATTCAAACTAAAATTTTAAAAACCCAGTTGGTAGAAGGCTATGGAGGACAGTGGTAATTAATTAGTTTAAGCCTGTGGCAGATCCTCCCTAGCCACACGTAAGGGTATTGAATATCCTTACTGTCAGGGAAAGATCATTGTAATCTTGTATTATGCTGGATCAAACTTGATATGAGGTGATCTGACCTCCCTAGTGACCCAATCTGAATTTGTTCTGGGTGCAAATATCTGCTGTGTGTTCCATTACAAAAAATGTCTTCCCTGGCATTTTAAATATTGAAGGTGGTCTTTTCATTCTTACTCATTGTTTGTATTTTTCTTTATATTATTGTTATTTTATCCTTACCACTTTATTTCAGTTTGTTTTTTTATCATTTCTATTGGGTTTCCTAGTGTGTGAAGCACAGAAGTGGATGCATAAAGATAATAATTGATGCGAGAGTTTATAGGAGATAAAGAGATGAGGAGTGGGAGATAGGGTTAGTGAGGAGATTTGAGGAGTAAACAATGAAGGTGGTATGGGGGAGAAAGCACTAGAGTGACTGCACAACTCATTTTTAAAAGGTGACTTAATGGGGGGGTATGTACTAAAATTCAATGTGGTAATGGTTGTACTTTTTATGATTGAATGTTTATGCTATTGAACTGTATGATATGTGGATTAGGTTCTAGTAAAATGTAAAAAGAAAAAGGAGCATTCATGAAGAAATAAAAAAGCCATTACAAAGGAAAGAAATCTCGAAGTAGATGTCAGAGGAGACTCTGAAACTTGTTTTTAATTGCAGATTAGCTAAAGCAAATGGAAGACATAATGAAGTCAGAGAACTTAATATAAGTTTCAAAGGACAGCTCAAGAAAACATCGCCAAACGTTATAATAAAATATACAAAGACTTAGAAAAGTAAGAGGGAAGCATATGCTTGGCATATTTTAAATGAAAAGAGCTCAAGAACAAATTTAAGTCTCAGCTTGCAATCTTGAAGATTGAATGATACAGTTAGCATCAAAAGAAGATGGAATGAATACACAGAAATACTGTACCAAAAAGAACTGGTTAACATTTCATCATTTCAGTTGATAACTAATGGGAAAAACCCAATGGTGTTGAAGGAAAAAGTTTAAGTTGTACTGAATACATTAGCCAAACCAAGGCTCCAGGAATTGTTGAAATTCCAATTGAAATCTTTCAACAAGCTGATATACTGGAAGCATTCACTCATCTATACCAGGAAATTTGGAAGAGTTACTCGGTCAAATGACTGAAAGATATCCATATTTATACCTATTCTAAGGAAAGATGACCTAACAGCATGCTCAAATCATAGAACAATATCATCGGTATCACAAGCAAGTATGATTTTGTGAGGGTAATCTAACAACAGTTGCAGCAGGGCATTGACAGCTACCAGAGGTTCCGACTCAGTACAGAAAAGGATGTGGGATGAAGGGTATTAATTCTAATGTCAGATGAATCTTGGCTGAAACCAGAAAATACCACATAGGTGTTTACATGTATTTCATTGTCTATGTCAAGACATTCGACTGTCTGGATTTTAACAAACGATGGATAGCCTTGAATGGGAATTCATGAACACTTCATTGTGCTCATGCTGAACTTGTGTATGGACCAGACAGCAGCTGGTCAAGCAGAACAAGGGCATACTGCCTGGTTTCAAATCAGGAAAGGTGTATGACAGGATTATAACCTCCCTCCATACTTACTCAGTCTATACGCTAAGCAAATCAACTAGAGAAACTGGCTTATATGAAGAAGAATGTGACATTAGGATTGGAGGAATTCTTACTGACAACCTGTGATATGCAAATGACATGAACTCAGCCCATTGCTGCCTTTTCAGAAAAAATTACTCTGTGCTCCTCCTGGCAATTAAAAACTGATGTACTTTGGTCCATAATTTAGGATAAAATATAGGTATCTGCTTTTGCAGCCACTCTGGATTGTTCCAGTATCACCCAGGTGGTATTTTGTACCTTGGAAAATACTTTCAATGGTATGGGTATTATCTTGTCACAGACAACATTGTACTTTTTAATCTTGAAATATTTTTTTAAAATGCTGACTGTAGTGCAGTGCTATTCCTCTTGACTTTGTCATTCCCAGCATAGTAGACCATGTGATTATCTGGTTAAAAATTGCATTTTTGTTCAATAGTACAAAACAAACAAACAAACTCAGTGTCATCAAGTTGATTCTGACCAGATAAAATTCTGACAGTATGTGTGCATTCTATTTCATTTTTGACCATTGCTCATGAGGTGTTGGTTAAACAGACAGTAAGACATGTCTGCCTTGGAAAATGGTATAAATGAGAAGTTATTTTTACTTTGAACAGTAAAGACAGGAAGAGTATCAACAAAATAGATAATAAGCCAGATTTTCTAGCATGATTAGCAGCTTATTGTGTAAGGGGTTAAACATTTGCTTATATGTATACTAACTATATGTAATATATATGACAATGTGACTGGACCTTGTTTTCTTTTGGGAACACTGGTATTGTTGCAGGTGAAGCATTGGGCTGGTAAGTCCAGGTGTTTGAATTCACCAGCTACTCCTAAGGAGAGAAGTGAGATTTCTGCTTCCATAAAAGTTCTTCCTCTTAAGGTTGCAGTGGTCATAATTGTTTCCAGGGCCCCATGGGTTTGATTAGGCTTGGATTTCAGTTTTATCCACACCCTGAAAAGAAGACTTACCTCATTTATTCAGGAACTTGTTTAGGAAATACCCTGTTTTCCAGCCACTGCTTTCCATGCTAGGAATAAATACAGAGATGATCACAAAAGGCCTCTGGTCTCACTGCATCATTGTTAAGTGCAAGTCACAATTTTCAAACTATCAGAATTATCTAAGAACACTTTTTGAAAATATAAATTCATAGGTTCAAACTTTTTCCTATGAAAAGTAAGAGCAAAATTATATAATGTACCTCACTACAAGAGGAAGAAGTTTCCAGTTCATGCTTCTTTCTACCTTTGAAGCTCATGAAATATTCTCCTAACTCTATACCTCCTACCATTCATATCTTAAACTTAGAAATAAGAATAAAGGTAAATTGGGCTGAACCCCGGTGGCGTAGTGGTTGAGTGTGGGACTGTGGCCCACTGGCTTGGCAGTTCAAATCCAGCAGCAGCAAGGCTGGATAGCTCCCACAACTACCAGAGGGCAGTGATGCCCCAAAACAAACAAACAAAAAAGAATAAGCTAAATTAAAGAAGTATAAATCCAATTAGTACATTATTACAAAGGCAATAATGAAATGAGAATGCTTTGAAATACACAGTCCATATGAATGGGATTTAACAAGTTATGTATTAACACTTTGAATATTCTTGAGTTTGTGGGACATGGGCAATTATAGAAGTGATACGTAATCTGTCCAGAGATTTGATGGCATAGTGGGTTACACACTAAACTGCTAAGTACAAGATCAGTAGTTCAAAATCGCTTCAAGGGAAAAAGATGAAGCTTTCTACTCCCATGAAAATTGCAGTCTGGGAAACCCACAGGTGTATAGGATCTGATACATAGGGTTGCTGTGCACTGGAATAGATACAGAGTATTTGATGTTTGGTGTAAGTCCAGGAAATAGAAATCATATTATTTTCGTGGCTCATGGGGTTCCTGATGCCCAGGAAAGATGACCATTTTCAAAGTATCTCTGGTGTCCACTAAGCTTTTAGAATTTCTTTGTACAGTCACCTTCTTCTCCATCTCTTCCAGTTTTTATTGAACTTTAATAACTCATTTTATTGGGGGCTCTTATAGGTCTTATAAGAGCCATACATCATTTCTATCAAACACATTTGTACATGATGCCATCAACATATCCAAAACATTTTCTTTCTACTTGAGCCCTTGGTTATTAGCTCCTCATTTCCTCCCCTCCCTTCCCCCCATCCTCATGAACCGTTGATAATTTATAAACTATTTTTATTTCCATATTTTATGCAGTTCGCTGTCTCCCTTCACCCATATTCCTGTGTTCGGTTCCCCAGGGGTGGAGTTACGTTGTATGTTGATCACTGTGATCAGTTCCCCTTTGCCCCCCATGAGATCCCTACCCTCATGAGATCTCCACTCTCATTGGTGGTGGGGGCACTTATCTGTCCTGGATTCTATTACTACCAATTTGCCATGTTCACCCTCAGCCTCTTCCCTTGTGCTATTTGTATAGGTCGCTTTCTTCTTTCCTACCTCTATTTTTCTTTCATCCCTTTTCTTGTTTGTTATGGGATATATCTTTTCTTCTCCTCTTATATGACTAGAGTACTGATTTGAAGTATATTTTAAAACCATTAAAGGTAGTTTTATATTTTACTATTTTACTCTGATATTATGACAGTTTTCAAGGACACTGTAGGAAAAAAAATTGTGACTTTGTTAGTCTGGATAGACTAGAGAAATAAATCCATAGACACTCATGTGTATAAGAAAGAGATTTATATACAAGAGCAATTGAACATTGAAAAAAATAACTCAGTACACATCAGGTCCGTAAGTTTGATATTATCCCATATATCCGATAACACTCTATAAAGTCCTCATCAGACTCACAGAACACAAGCAATGACACCGAATAAGGAAGATAACAGGCCTGTGGGCTGCAAGTCTTAAAGATTCAGTGTCATTGTAAGCATCTTAGTGCTGGCAGGACTTTCCACGTGGCTTCCCCGACTCAAGAGGTTTGGTCCATCAACCTCGTGCAATGTGTTTTCTCCACAGGGATGTCTCTCAGGAAGTGAGCATTCTCAGTAGAGAGCTTCCAGGGAGTGAACAGAGAGAGGGGGAGAGAAAGAGGGGGAGAGAGAGAGAGAGAGTTTCCTGCCTCGCATGAGGAAATACAGGATTTCCCAGAATTCTCAGAAGGCCATGCCCACACAGAGGCCTCATTGACTATGACTGAATTGACAGAGTAGACCCTACCCCTTCACTCTCAATCCTCTCAAGTCCCAAATTGACACCAAATTATGTAGCTGCCACAGGGACTAATTCTAGGAATTTATAATATGCATGTTTATCACAATCTACTTCAAGTTAATACTTCCAATATACTCTGTACCCTTTTAACTGCATCCTCCTTTCTGTCATACATATTACATTGGAGTATATTATAAATACATACATAATTTTTGCCTTCAGTCATATATCTTTTAAAGAAATTGAAAGAATAAGAAAAGAAATGTACACAATATTTTATATATACTAACACACTGCTGCCAATGCTCAATTTCTTGTGATTCTGAGTTACAGCTTAGTGTTATTTCTTTTCAGCTGAAGGACTTCATTTAGTATTTCTTATTAAGGCAAGTCTTTTAGGTTTTGTTGTCTGAAAACAGTTTAATTTCCTCTCTATTTTTGCTATATATTAAGTTCTTGTGCACCAAGTATTACCTCTCTCAGCCTTTTGAATGTTTAATCCCATTGCCTCTGGTCTTCATTGTTCCAAATGAAAAGTCAGCTATTTAAAATTTTTGTTGTATAAATTGAGCTTTTGGGGGGGGGGTCTTATTGCTATCAAGAGTGTGTCAGTCTTTTAGGTGTTTGACTACGATAGTTTTAGGTGCAGTTTCTTTGTGTGTCCACTTGAAATTGTAGTCACAATGAACTGAAAGATCTCAAGAAAAATTCAAGCCTTGAGCTGCAATATTGAATGATTGTATCCACAAAATATTGAATGATGTGGGAAGAATCAAAAGAAGATGGAAAAAATACAGTCACAGCAGCACACAGAACTAGTCGACAGTCAACCATTTCAAAAAGTAGCATATGAGCAAGAACCGAGAAGTTCAAGCGGCACTGAAAACATCAGCCAAAGCCCATTCCAGGAATTGATGAAATACCAATTGAAATGTTTCAACAGCCGATGAGCCACTAGAAGCACTCTCTGATCTATGCCAGGAAATTTGTAAGATTTGGCCAACTTACTGGAAGAGATCCATATTTGTACCCATTCTGAAGAAAGGTGATCGAACTTAAAAAAACAAAAACGTACAACCCTCACATCGTTTCTCATCCATAGTGACCCTGCAGGATAGGAATAGGGTAGAACTGACCCTGTGAGTTTCCAAGACATTAATTTTAATTTACAGTCCCTGGGAGCTACTCGTGTTTTTCAACTGCTGACCTTTTGCTTAGAGACCCATTTGGTAACCACTACATCACCATGGCTAATTATAAAAGAACATGCTTAATATCACATGCAGGTAGCATTTTGCTGAAGATCATCCTACAACAGTTGCAGCAATACATTGACACGAAGCTGCCAGATGTGGCCAGATTCAGAAAAGGTCATAGAATGAAGGCTATCATTGCTAATGTCTGATGGATCTTGGCAAAAGCAGAGAATACTAGAAAGATGTTCACTTGTGTTTTATTGACTATGCAAAGGCATCCAGTTGTGTTTATTACAACAAACTATAACCTTGAAAAGAATGAGAATCCCAGAACACTGCATTTTGCTCATGCAGAACCTATACCTGGATCAAAAGGCAACAGAAAAAGGGAATAGTGCATCGTTTAAAATCAGGAAAGGCATGTACCAGGGTTGTATCTGCTGATCATACTTACTCAATATGTATGCTGAGAAAATTACCAGAGAAGCTGTATTTTTTTGAAGAATATATATATATTTTAATTTTATTAGGGGCTCTTAGAGCTGCTACAACATTCAGTACATCATTTGTATCAAGCACATTTGCACACATGTTTCCACATACATTTCCCAACAATTTCCACTTGAGCCCTTGGTACAAGCTCCTCTTTAAAAAATAAAACAAAACCTCCCCTTTCCCCTCCCCCCCCTTTTTTTAATGAATCATTTTATTGGGGGGCCCCTACAACTCCCATCACAATCCCTAACAACATCAGTTGTATGCAGGC
>PVJH01003670.1:0-137841 GCA_004026705.1 Nesogale talazaci | reverse complement strand
TGACTCATCTCCTCCTTGTAACTCCTCTGCAAAAGGATGTCACCTCACCTATTGATGGGCTTTGGGTCCCCAATCTGTACTCCCCCTCATTAATAATAATATAATTTTAGCTCTTTGATGCCTGACACCGGATGCCTTCACCACCTCATGATCACACAGGCTGGTGTGCTTCTTCCGTGTGGGCTTTATTGCTTCTGAGTTGAATGGCCGCTTGTTTACTCAAGCCTTTAAGTCCCCAGATGCTATATCTTTTGGTAGCCGGGCACCATCAGCTTTCTTCACCACATTTGCATATGCACACATTTGTCCTCAGGGATCATATCAGGAAAGTGAGCATGTTGTTTTAGGTGCCATGGAGTCAGTTCTGATTCTCAGTAACCCTGTGCACCAAAGAATGAAACCCTACCTGGTCCTGCACCATCTTCACAATTTTCCTATGTGTACATCTATGATTGTAGCCATGGTGTCAATCTTTCTTGTCAAGAGCCTCTTCTTTTTCTTTATCTGGGTGGAGGGGCATCACTACCCTCTGGTGGGAGTAGGAGGCCCATCCCTGCTCCTGGAGAGATGCTGCTGGCTTTGAACCACCAACCCAGTGGGCTGCAGTCTCACTCACAACCACTAGGCAATTGGGACTCAGTCCAGGCCTCTTCTTTTGCAATGCTCCTTCAGTTTACCGAACATGATGTCCTTCTCCATGGACTGGCCTTTCTTGACAATATGTCCAAAGCTTGTATCATGAAATCTTGCCATCCTTGTCTCTTGGGAGCATTCTGGCTTTATTTCAGTTTGCACTTTTAGCAGTTCCTGATACTTTCAATATTCTCCAGCATTAAAATCCAAACTCATTGGTTTTTCTGTAGTCTTCCTTAGTGATTTTTCAAAGCCAACAGGTACACTATAAATATTTTTGAGTCTAATGTTGAACACATTTTCAAAGACACAAAGAAGCTGCATGACCTTCAAATGATTAGTGGAAAAGAAAAACAGAAATGAATTCACTACCCTTGAACAGTTGCTTGAAAATGCTTATGATTGACTTAGAAAGCTGTTCATAATCACTTGGGAGTTTAAGTTGTATTTTTAAGGATACCAGACCAGAATGTTTAATATTTATTTGAGGTCTGCTCTAGAATTCTGAAACATAGTCCTAGATAGTTATTGCTGTGGAGGGGGAAGTTATGTTCATATATATTGGTTATTTCCTAACTCTACTTGTTGAATATAGTCATTTGCAAATGCATTCAAATCAACTGGTGCTGGGCCTCAATTCTAAATATGATGAGTTAATTTGTCTGGGTCAGAACTTGGTATAAGAAGTTTTGGAGCCATGGCGACTAAGTCGGTAAGTGCTTAGCTGCTAAGCAAAAGGTCAGCAGTTTAAATGCAATAGGAGAAAACTTGGGATAAAAATGCTTTATGACAGTCTGCTTCCATCAATATGACGGCATGGGAATCCCTAGCAGTTGGATCCCTACATGTCCACATAGATTTCCTGACAATTGGTTTGCTTTTGCTTTTGAGCTGTGTTTGTTAAAGTTCCTCAGATGCATCTTATGTGACAGCAAGATTGAAAAACTTCGTTTGAGTATTCTTTGTAAATGCAATTCATTGAAACCAAAGGTTATGTCTCATTGTGTTCTCTTATTCTCCATCCTCACTTCAATTCCATTCAAATTGGGGAGTGATTTATTTCCCAATTTGTTTTGCGGGAGTGGGATAAGTCTTAAGGTGCCTTCAGACTCCCTGGAGGATGGGGAGATAGACTTACCATGGTTTCACTGTCTAATTTATTTTCTTAATCAAAAAAGGAAATGAAAATTCATTCAAAACATGTTTCAGAAGGCTGGTTCAAAATGGTGGTGTAATCAGACACTTCATAACAGCCTGCTAGACAAGTTCTTTAGTTATAGGTGTCAAATATGCCACCCCAGCTTCTGAAGACACAGGAAGAGGGAGGAAATACAGATGAAATGAAACAGGGAGCCCATGAAAGAAATGGGGAGAGTACTGACCCATTGTGGGGAAACCTACAAATTCCATGGAACAGATTATGAAATTCATAACACACACACACACACAAACACACACCCCTTCAGACTACGAGAATGAACACACATACACACACCTTCAGATTACACACACACAAACACACCTTCAATCTATTAGAAGAATGAAACCCCCCCCCCAACACACACACCCCACACCCCCCTTCAGGTTACCAGAAGAATGAATTCCCTGGTCCCTAGGTTTTAGCAGAAATCCATTTGCTGAGCCTAGCAAAGAAGTATCTCATAGAATGTAGTTCCAAGGATTCAAAGGGACATTGAGTACTTGTGCATCATTTCACCTGTTTCTGACTACCTGAACTATTTTTCCCCCTCAAGCCTGACAGCCTTTATCCCCCCAGGGAACATCAGGCTTTATTTTTGGCCGAGATTTTGTCACTTTTGCCAAAAATGTAAAGTTGGTTTTGGGACTTTCTCACTGCTAGATTAAAGACAACAACTGTGTTGCTTTGCAATCACTCCACCATCCATTTGAGAAGCGATGCCTAATTTATCTCTCTGAAGGAAAGACAACACAGAAACGTGCATACATTTTAACATGATCCAAACACCAGTGGGCCTTTCTGGACCTGTGCCTTTTTGTGGATGTGCACAAGTGACAGGTATTGTTCCGCTCATCCCTAGGAGAGCACAGGTGCATGTGCTTTCAGTCTCAGATAATCACAGTTGAAAAAGAAGAAAATGAGAGGGGATTTTCTATTTTGGCCTTTGATTAATTGGGTCCTCAAGGCACAGAGAACTGAACCTACCACTTTGAGAAGTGAAAGGAAGTTATGCCCAGAGTATAAAGGCAAGAGGCTGTGCATTATCTCTTTTGGTGGGATATTGCAGTGCGCTTTGCGGTAGCTGTTTTTTCACATTAGCCCCTGTCTAGGGGTTCTGTTTTTATTCCTGTGGTGGAATCTTTAATGAAAGAGCCATGAACATAAGCCACTCGGTGTTGGTGAGGAACTTTTTGTAAGTTATAGCATTCCAAGACCAATTAACCTGTTGGTATTGTAGCAATATTTCTGAGGAGACAATGCCCATTAATGTGTACTAGACCACAAAATGAGTCCCAGAGAAAAAAATCTTGCTTTGATTATAGGTTTAAAAAGAACTTTGGCATAAATTCCTTGTGGTTGGAATAAGCGAAGAGTAGTGTGTTGGACAGATTCTAAGATGGGTTGCGATTATGCTTGCTTTAGATGTTAACATACTGTGTGATTCTTTGTCATTAAATACTTGGTCTTTTACTTTCTTCAGGAAGCCAGGTAACACAGGAGATGAAAGCCATCAGTGATTGAACCCTACCAGCCACCCCACAAAAGAAAGATGAGTTTGCATGCCTCCATAGACTTGGAATCTGTTCTTATGAGGTCACTATGAATTGGGATTGATTCACTCCCATTGAGTGCCTTTCTTCTAACTAATCAAATATAACAGTAGTAATGGGATTAAAATGAATCATTTGTTCAACAGGACCATTTCAGAACTAGTTTGTGTGAAGTGGAAGTTAAAGTCCCAAATGCCCAACTCTTCCAAATTGTTGTGAGTCTATCATATCTAACATCAATGACTTTTCCTTTCCTTAATACACTTCTTTTGTCTTCAGGTTTAGTAATTTGCTGCAACAAATCACAGGGGTCACAAACCATATATACCATTGAGTGCTTCAGTTTTGGTGTACAACTGGGCGTCTGGCTCAAGATAGAACTAATAAAATCGACAGTGTCTGGTTATCCTCTGCTGCTGAGTCCTTCCTGGCCCACCAGTGTTACAATTCTTACCTCTGTGGTTCAGCAAGCTCCATGGTAGCCTTCTAGTACTGATATAATTCTTATCCCTACTACACCATCATCTCCTGCTCTCTTCCATGTTAGAATTTCTCCCTCCCTCCCATGTTTCCTTTTATGGTTAGTGGTATGGAAAAATCAGGCCAATCTGCATGTTAGGGTTATATGTACCTTATTTGTTGAGTTGTACTCCCACAAGAGTGCCATGTACCTTATTTGCATTATTAGCAAATTATCCAATCCTCTTAGTGGGCCACAAGGAATTAATTGACATAAATATTTTGTAGGAATTAGACTTTGGCTAAAAAGCAACTGAAACCAAATTCTCTGCCTTTGACTTAATTCTGACTGATAACCAAACCAGTTGCCTCCAAGTCTATTCCAACTCACATCATCCCAGTACAGGGTTTTCATGGCTTAAGTCTTTGCAATTCTTTTTTGGGGTGGGGGGCATCACCGCCCTCTGGTGGTGGAAGTAGGAGGCCCAGCCTTTGCTCCTGTGGAGCTGCGGCTGGATTTGAGCCTCCATCCCAGTGGGCCACAGTCCTGCGCACAACCACTACGCCACTTGGGCTCAGCCCCCTCAATTTCATCTCATAGATTATCTCGTGTGATTGGGCTGCTTGCCCTTCTAATAAGAAGTCCAAAACTTATCTGACATTGTCATAAGGCACTCTTTAGGCTATGGCCTCAAGGGGAGGGTCAGTGCAGTTAGTGAAATTAAACTCTTTGTTGACCTTGCAATTTACAGTTCAATACTTATACAATAGCATCACGAGGGATGCCCAAGACACTGGCTAGAAGAGCCATATGAAGTCATTCATTATAAGACTTGATTCCTTTGATTAATTTATTTTATGAAATGTGGGGTTCAACGAATTATTTGGTATGGATTTTCTAGCCTCGGCCTTCATATGTCCCATCAAGTGACTTAGTGGAACCATGCAGATTGGGTGTATGCAGCTCTAACATGAAGGTTAGTTAGTCTTGCCATCCTTCTCTTTAAATTCAAAACAACCTTACAGGACAGCTTAGAATGATCCCTTTGGGTTTCCAACACTGTCAATCTTTGCAGGAGTAGAAAACCTCATCTGTCTTTCAAGGAGCTGTCTGGTAATTTGGAACTACTGACCTTGAAGTTAGCAGTCCAACATGA
The DNA here is from genome assembly GCA_004026705.1 of Nesogale talazaci. Lineage (NCBI taxonomy): Eukaryota > Metazoa > Chordata > Mammalia > Afrosoricida > Tenrecidae > Nesogale > Nesogale talazaci. The sequence goes on along the minus strand of PVJH01003670.1, from coordinate 132,841 downwards.
GTGAGAGTGGACCAGAGGGCAGTGAATGAGTGGGGCTTAAAGGAATCATCTTAGAATCTGGAATGGGGGAATCTAAGTCCCAGCAAGAAGGAAAAGTCAAGAGTAGACCTCCTCATTTGGACTCTGAAATCTCTGCACATTGACCCTCCTTGGTCCAGGGGATAGAAAGCTGTGACATGGGGGAAGTGGTAGTAAAGTGGTAGCTATGGAAATAGCAGCATCAAGAGTATGTGTGAAAGATGAGTTTCCCGTGCCACAGAGCAAGGAAGCTGAGAGTTCCTCTTTGGACCTCACAAAGGTATACTGGAGCATCTTTTGGCCAGTGTTTAAGAAAGGGTGAAGCACTAAAGGAAATTAGTAACAATGCTTTGGTTGGGCAAAGTCAAAGGGCCACTTAACTGACAGGTCAAGGAGCAGAGACTGGTATGCCTGGAGGAATGGCTGATAAGAGGCAGTCCTGCTTGGAAGAACTGTGTCCTCAGCATTTCTGATCCAGAATTGTAACCAATTAATTGACTGAATAAAGCCTACAATCATCAGTACAGCATCTGAGTTCTGTGTGCTCATTATCACGAATTATCCAACTACACAGAGACTATAGAAGAGACATCTGATGCTAGAATTCATAAGAAAATTTGAAGGTGAGTTGCCCTAGGACTGACAATCAATCTGATTATTCTTCCCTCTTTTCAAGTCAGAAGAGATCAGACATGGCATCTTCAGCATTTTTTTTTTGGCTACCACTGACATTGTCATATTATGCTATATGTAACTATGTGAGCAGACTGATACTCCCATTCTAAACTCCAACTCATGCCATCAAGTCCATTCTAACTCATGACCACCTTATTGGACAAAGTACAGCTTCCCCTGTGTGTTTCTGAAACTGTGGTTTCACTGGAACAGAAATTCTCATCATTCTCCCTCCGAGTGACTGTTGGCTTCCAAATCCTGACCTTGCAGTTTGCAGCCTGGTCCATAATTACTTTGCCACCAGGGTTCTGTTCCCAGTATAGGCTTCATTGATTAAGTGGCCATGTTGGAAAAGGCCAAAGTAGTAAGGAACTTCTGGAAGAGCATGGAGTAGTTTTTAGTTGAGAGAAAAGCCATAGGATCCATCAATCATACACCATAAGAAAATGAATTCTGTCATCAGTAATGTGCTTGGATTCTGATTCTCATCAACTGAGCATCCAGTTAAAAATGCAGCCCATCCAATATTTTGATTACAGCTTTGTGAGAAGTTATACAGAGGATAAAGTTCAGCAATGCATGAACATCTGACTGATAGAAACAGTACTAAAACAAATGTGTTTGTCTGAAGCTACTGTTTATAATAGTTCATTTTACAGTCTCAGATAAGTAATATAAGTAGAAAATTGTTGTGACCTTTTATTTTATTATTAAAATCATTTTATTGGGGGCTATTGCAGCTCTTGCAACATTACGTACATCAATTACATCAAGCATATTTGTACATATGCTGCCATCATTATTTTCAAAACATTTTCTACTTTAGTTCTGGTATAAGCTCCTCTTTTTCCCCTTCCTCGCCCCACCTCCCACTCTCATGATGAATCCTTCATCAATTCTATATTGTTATTAGTATTTTTTATCTTATGCTGTCCATTGTGTCCCTTGACCCATTTTTCTGTTACTCATCCCCTTTGGCGGGGGGTGTTGGTGGTGGTGTATATCCAATCTTGTGATGGGTTCCCCCTTTCTTCCCTTTCTCCATTCTGATCCATCCATCAACCCTCCTATTATTGCTACCTCCACTCCTGTTCCTGAGGGAGTTATCTGTCCTGAATTCCATGTGTTGAGAACTTTTATCTATACCAATGTGTGTTCTCTGGTCTAGGCAGATTCGTAAGATAGAATTGGGGAGGGGGGGATGTGGGTGGTGGTGGAAGCATTAGAGGACTGATGTGTGTTTCATCTGTAGCTATACTGCAGTCTGGTTAAATCATCCCTTCCTTATAACCCTTCTGTGGAGGACTATCCAATTGTCCATAGATGGGCTTTGGGTGTCCACTCTAATCACCCTTGCTTGTATGGATATAGTTGTTTGTTTTGGATCTTTTGATAGTTAATGCCTGATCCCATCAACACCTCATGATCATGCAAACTTTTGTGCATCTTCCTTATGGACTTCTTTGCTTCTTTGCTAGATGACTGCTTGTTTAACTTCAAGCCTTTAAGACTCCAGACACTATATCTTTTGATATCCTGGTGCCTTCACTCTCTTCATCACTTTTGTTTATGCACCTGTTTTGTCTTCAGCAATTCTGTCAGGAACATGAGTATCAAAGAGTTCCAAGTTATCAGAACAAAGTGTTCTTGTGTTAAGAGAGGCCTTAAGCAGAGGCCTAAAAAGTCCTTCTGGTACCTTAATATTGTATATTCTCAAGTATAAGCCAACCTGATTATTAGCTGAGATACCTAATTTTATCACAAAACAGCACAAAAATGTGCTGTAAAACTCTCCTTATACATGAGTATATGTCGTATTTAACATATAAATATATGTACATTGACCTCTATCCCTTTCATTATAAATTAGTGTTGTTACATACATACATATATATATGCCTATAGCTATACCTCTATAAAGAGCTTTTGCCTCCCTTTTCTTGCCTCTATTTCCTTTCACTGTCCCCTCGGCAGGGTGAGCATGATAGCTAACCAAGAGAAGCGAACTAACAGAGAGGATGATGGGGCTGGGCCCAAGCCAAGCTATATTAACTGGCTCCCATGAAGAAGCCTATACAGAGGACAGCACTGAAGATGTAGCCCAGGGAGAGAGGTGGGTCTATCCAGACCACAAAGAAGTGAACTAAGAGGAAGGAAAAGAGTGACATAGAGACAGTGACAAGTCTTGGGGACCATCATTGCTCAGAGCAGCCAGTGCACAGAGAGGACCTTAGGGCTGGCTCTACCATGAGATATGTTACCTCACTGAACCATAGCATTATGGGAGACAGCACTGGAGACACTGCAAAAAATGTACCCTGTTTGCCCCAGGCCCCGTGGAGCAAAACACAAAGGATGTGCAATAGGGGAACAAGGAGAACAAAGTAACCAATTCGATAAGGAATCCTGCAAATAGACTTGGGGACAGGGCTTGGGACCTCCTCAGACTTAATTGGAAAGCATATGTAAGAGTCAACAGACAAACCTGAAACCATTGTTTTTTAAATTCTTTCTTTTGTTTTTGTTTCATCCTATGTCTAGCTATATAAGAGAGGCAGGACGAACAGTCCTGAAGAGAAGACAAAGGGAAAAGTGGTAGTGACCAGATGTCCTGCTTTTTACAGGACAGCCCTGATTTCAAATAACTTTTCCCATGTTCGGTGGCATTTTAAAAAAGTCCTAACTTTTGGAAAGAATGCACAAGCTAGGGAATGGTGGGAGAACGGGAAGGGAATATACCCCTTCAAACCACCCCCTTCCCAACTGCCCAGTCAATGGTGTCCTGTTTTACTCATGTTAAAATCTGGTCACTTTTTTGGGGGGACATGGGAGAGGAGGGGTTGGGAATGGGAATGGAGAGCCAACAAACTCAGAGATAAGGGAGCAACAAAAGATCGAAAATTGTTGGCAAGGAGCACACATAATGTTTGGTTGGGTTTAGTTGAGTGCAATGTATATAAGAAGAACTCGTGAGAACTGAATGGAGGGTGAGCATGATAGTGGGAACTTTTAAATTAGTAAATTATACGATATGGCATTTGCTTATCTGAACCACATGTTTAAGAAATATAAATTTAGATATACTATCAAAAGTGCTATCATGACTTGACAGTGGTATTTATGAAGAGAAAGCACTCTCAGTTCTACCAGAAAATATACTTTTTTATAGGGGTGGGGAAAGTGGGAGAAAAATCACCTTTTCTGTTGAAGTTTTACCTACTCTCTGTAACACATTAACTTTATACTTTGTGCTATTTGTTCTCATAAATTTTCATCATAGCAAAGGGAGCATAATCTGAATTTCTCATCAATAACAGTATTGTTTCCTATTCTGCATTTCCCAAGGATCACTTTTGTAACATAACAAAAGATTGCATTACAGAAGCCAGCTTCTGGGGTTTAATTTATTTGCTTTGTGATTCACTGTTCAGTTGTTAGAGCTCAAAGCAGGTGTCACTGGATCTTTAAAGTAGGACAATGATATGCTATCTGCCTAATCAGTGGTTCAAAGGAAGGTTGAAGTCCACATCATGCTGAATTTAATTAGGCAAACAGGTTGGTAAAGGGAGGGTCTGAATGATTGCTTAGAGATGGTCCAAGCTGTAAGAAGGATAATATCTCATGGATTTCTCTGTCCCATCATATTTTTCTATTATTTCCCTTCTGTTCAAAATGTAATTTGATTAATTCCTTCATATACTTCTTTGGACACTACTAATTTTATTCTGTACATTCCTCTGGTATGTGACTAAAATTAATAAAACATCTTTAAAACCTCAGGATAACACCACTAGGGAAGAAAAATAATGTTCTGCTAGTAATTCCATTTGGATCAGCACACCTAAGTCGAATCTTATCACATGCTCTTATAAACTCATAGCCTCAGACATGACTTTTTGTCTAATATATGAAACTTACTTTGCAACACTTTAGGTATACTTCTACCAGTCATGGTCTCCACCAGTATTTCCAATATAAGAATACACAAAAGTCATCCTGCTGTCCCTTACAATCACATACATTTAAGTGGGTATGTAAGTAAAATGGAAACATTTCTGTAAATGGAGCCTACACATATGCAGACATTACCATTTCATTTCCTAGACCCCCAAACTCCGACGTCGTATATTGTACTTCTGGTTTTCAAAGGATCGGTTTGGCTGCTGTTGTTATTAGGGGCCCTTGAGTCAGTCCTGACCCTATGTACAAGAGAACACGACACTACGAGGCCTAGTGATAGCCCCACAAGGGTTGGGATGTTTCACCTGTTGCTGTAGCTCTCTCTTCCTCTTTGGGACTAATATTCTACTTTACAAACAATGTTGTTCTTTGTCAGGGCCTGGCCTCTCGGGAAAACATGCCCAAAGCCCATGAGACAACGTCTTCCTGTCCTCGCTTCTCAGGAGTCTCCTACTGTACATCATCCAAGAAAGAGTTGTTTGCTTTTTCTTCCAGTCATGGTATATTTAATATTCTTTGCCAATACCATAATTCAGCCCATCAATTCTTTTTTAGTTTTTCTTAATCGTGGTCTATCTTTCACCTGCATGTGAATCAATTTCAAATACCATGTCTTGGTTCAGGTACACCTTATGTTTTAAAGTGGCAACTTTGATTTTTCATACTTTAAGGAAGGGTTTTGACACATAATTGCCGGACGCAGTATGTGATTGGGTTTCTTGGCTGCTGCTTTCCTGGGCATTGATTGCAGAGCCAAAGAAGATAAACTCTTTTACAAAATCAAACTTTTCTCTGTTTATTATGATATTTCTTATTGGTACAATGTGAAGATTTTTGTCTTATTTATCTTTTGCATGCTGTAGGTTTTTATCTTCATCAGTAAATACTTCAAATTTATTTTCCTGGATAATTTGCTCAGCATACTGATTGAACAAAATTGGTTAAAGAATATACCTTTCCTACTTTTATACCACGGAGTGTCTCCTTATTCTGTTCAAGTGACTGCCAAATTCCACATATGGACAATTAAGTGTTCTGGATTCTTTCTTCTTTGCAATCTTTGCTATGATCCACACTGTTGAATGTCTTTCACAGCCAACAAAGCACAAGTAATCATCTTTCTAGTATTATTTGTTATCAGCCAAGCTCTATCTGATGTCAGGAATGATGTCTCTCTTTTCACATTCTCTTCTCAAACTACTTTAATTTGCTAGAATCACGTGTTAGTTACCACTCCAATACCTTTTAATTATCTTCAGAAAAAAATGCTTGTGAGATTGCAGCTATTGTTTGAAACTTTGTATATTCTACTTGGTGACCTCTTTTTGGAATGGGAACAAATACGGACTTTGTTTAGTTGGTTGACCTGGTGACTCTCTTCCAAATTTCTGGGTATCAATTCATTGAAATGTTTTAATTGCTTTTTTGGGGTCAATTTTAGGATTCTTGTTTCATAGCAATGCCTTCAGAAAGGCTGGGATTTGTTTCCAGTAGTTCACCATCATATGTTACCTTTTTCAGTGTTTGAATGCTGGCCGATTCTTTCTCGTACAGAAACTGTGAGTTCCTTTCCATCTTTTTGAAGTTTCTCTGCATCATTTATTGTTTTGCCACTTTCTGTTAGTTATTTAGTGCTATCCAAACATCTCTGCCTCATAACAAACTTATGCACACCTCATAACAAACCTATGCACAACAGAACAAAATACTGATCAGACCTGCCCTGTCCTCATGCACTGCTGCTATGTTTGAGCTCATTGGTGTAAGCATTGTGTCAATTCAACTTCTCAAGTTCTTTTCCATTGATCCTTTAAGTTACCAAACTTAAAATACTTTATTATCACAATTGGAAGCTTGGATACTTTTTCTTCAGGTTTTTCAAGAATAAGGATGACATCTCAAGGACTCGCATGCCCCTGAACCAAGACAAGGTATTTTCAGTCACCTCACAGGCATGTGAAATTTGAACATCAAATCAGGAAATTGAAGAAGAACCTACACATTTGAATTATAGTGCTGGAAAGGATTATTGAAAGTATCACTGACTGATAAACAAACAAACAAACAAATCTGTCTCAGAAGTTGTCAGAATGCTCCTTGTAAGGGAGGATAGTGAGACTTGTCTTGTATACTTTGGGTAGGTATCATGAGAGATCTGTCCCTGGAAAAGGAAGCCATACTTGGTAAAGTTATAAGGGCAACAAACTAGATGAGCTAGATATAGTGACCACAACAATGGATTGAAACACAATTGTGAGAATGGTATAGGTCTGTATGCTGTTTCCTTTTGTATTACATAGGGTTGCTGAGAGTTGGAATGTATTCTATGGCACAGAATGACAAATAGAACATAGATTTTGCATAATAATAGTTGCATTGACTTGACTTCCATGTGCATATTTGGATATTATCCTATCACAGACAATTTTATTCTTCAAGATAGATCTTGAAAGGTTCCTTTTGACAAAGAATATGTTGTCATTCCTTTTGAATTTGTCATTTACAGTACAGCATACCATACGATTGTCTGATTCAAAATGGCTAATAGTTTATTTCAGCTCAGTAATGCATAGGATAACAGTCTTTCTGTGTTTCATTTCACTTAAACAAATTTTCTTAGATTCATAATGGACACATTGTGCATTCCAATTATGAATGGATACCTTCAACTGTTCCTTCTCATTTTAAATCATGCTCCATCAGAAGGTGAGGATCCTGAAAGTGTTTCTCCATCCACGTCATAAGTATCGACTCTACTTGGAAGAGAGCTGCTACTCAGTCTTATTTTGAAAACTGCCTAATCTGAGAGGCTCAACTTCCCTCATTATGATTGTCAGTGGTGAACTGCATTTTCCTTCTTCCTGGTGTGTTCTTCATCCGACAGCTCTGTGGAAACCTGTTCAGCCCTAGGTGGCTCTGCTGGTTTCCAATATATCAAGGCCATATTGTTGCTGTTGGATGCCATTGAGTCCGTTCCAACCCATACCGACACTATGTAGAACAAAGTGAAACACTACCCAGTCCTGAACCATCATCATCATTGTCCCCAGGTTTGAGATCATTGATGCAGCCCATGCTAGAATTGCAGAGACATGTAAGACTTATAGTATGAAAACTGAGGAGGGGCAGAGATCCATGAAAATCTTTAATGTTCTCATCGAACATGAAGTTGGTACTTCAATTTCAATAATAGCCATAGTAGCTGTGGTTCTTTGTAAGCCTATGGATATTTTCCTATCACTGACGGCACTATAATTTCAGATCTTGTCATTTTTGCATGTGTTGATGAATGTGACACCATTCCTCTTCAATTTGTCACTTACAACATAATAAACCTTATGGTTGTCAGATCCAAAAGGCCAATTCTGGTCCATTTCTGCTCCCTCATGCCTAAGAGATCTAGCTTTGGGGGCTCCACTTCATTTTTGATGACTTACAGTATTCTTCGAGTCTTACTTCGTTCATCCAGGAGAAAGACGAAACTTTCAACTCCTATAAAGGGTTAAAATCTCAGAAATCCGCAGTGGCAGTTCTACCCTGTCCCATAGGGTCATTATGAATCAAAAAATAATTCAACGGCAGTGAGCATGAGTTTTAGACCAGACATTATATGTTCTTATGAATATTTGCAGGTGTTTCTTTTAATGTTCAGTTGTGTCACATCAGTCAATAAAGATCTCAGAACTGTTGCTTCCTATTACTTGGAATAGTCAAAAAGTGGGAACAATCTACAGTTATATCAATTGATGAGGGGATAGAAAATGTAGTTATGGTCAGAGAGTATCACTTTAAAATTGTTTGGCTTCTAAAAAGAATCCAATACTGATTCATAACTGCTATCTGAATAGACCTAATTTGAGCGTGTAGTTCTTCCCCCGTCATGTTGTGCCTGGCTTCCAATCTGAGGGGCTGATCTTTGGTTGCTCTATCACACAATCTGGAGTTGCTTACGGAATTTTCACGGTTTCTTAATTGACGTGGTTCTGAGTTGTTTGCACTTTTTTACTACTTTAAGTAATGCTGATCTGAGTTTGTATGTGTACATTTTGATGTTAAAAGTGGAGGTGAAAATCGTTCTTTTAGTGTGGGATAGACTTCATCTGGGAAGCCACCTGCTCTTGGACTTTTCTTCGTGGGACGTTTTTAGATTAATTCAATATCGATGTCTCTTCATTTGCTTGGGAATCCAGTTTTGTGTAAAGTTTCTGTTGTGTAGCTTATCCAGTTTATTTGTTGGTGTAACATCGTTTATAGAAATTTTCACTCGTTATTTCTTTCAGGTGAGCAGTACTATGCCATTTCATTCAGTCCTAGTTGAGGTGAGACTGCCTAGGTCAGTCTTCTTAAAGATTTGTCAATTCTATTTACTATTTTAAAATGCCATTTGTTGGGTTATTGATTTTTTTCATAGTTACCCCCCTCTTATTTCTCTTTCAGTTAGTCAGTTTTACTTGTGTCCTCCTACTTTGTATTTACTCCCGTCTTCTATTTGACAAAGTGGGTGAGTGGGCTCTATGAACACTTTTATTGAATCCACTGTTCTAATATTTTGTGTTTTTACTCTTTGGGGTCTTACTAACCACAAAATATTTTCTAATTTCAAGGTGGCTCTCCTTTGCCCCCTTTGATCAACTAGTTATTTAGTAGTATATTATTTCATTTCCACATTTTTGTGACTTCCCATTTTTCTTCCCTTATTCTTTTCTAATTTAATTTCATGGTTATTAGAAAATCCATTTCCTGTAATTCAGATCTTTTAAATCTACTTAGACTGTTTGTATGATTTTTGCATGTTCCCTGTACATTTGATAATCAGGTGAGTTCTTCTGATAAAATCTCAGAAGCAGAAAATAGACTCATAGTACCAATGAGTCAGAAGGAATAGTAGAAAGGGAGGTGATTGTTTAATGGGGCTTCCTTTGGTTAATGGAAATGTTTGGGAACTTGGTTAGGAATTATGCTTGCATTTTGGATATATAAAATTCTATTAAATATTACACTTTAAAAATGATCGATATTGTGTTACACTAATTAACTCAATATGGGAGAAAACAATGATAAAATGAAAATTCGGGTTTCTATAATACTCCCGTGTTAGAGAAAATACATCCCTTTTTGCAAACTATCCTATTACTATTGTTATTAGATTCTGTTGAGTCAGTTCTGATTCATAATAAACTTATGTAAGACAGACTGAAATGCTGCCTGGCTCTTCAGGATGAGTTTTTGGAAGTATGTTGCCAGACCTTTTTCCTTGCTCATTGTAGTCTGCATGCTCAGTGGAAACTGTTCCACCACGGGCAATCCAGTTGGTATCTGTGATGTTGGACGTATAGATTGAAACATCATAGCAACACTCAAGTCACCAAAGGAAGGCAAACTGATACACGGGTGGGAATTAATCATCACAGAGCAAAACATTATGAATATGCAAATACTCACTACAAAGAAAATTTTATTTATGTGGAAAATGACTTGTCTTCACAAAGAAATTTTTGAAAAGCCACCCACCTACAACAGTGTTGGAGGTAGTGGTGATACCTTAAGGAAGCAGTTCTCAACCTGTGGGTGGCGACCCCCAGGGGGGTCAAATGACCCTTTCACAGGATTGCCCAATTCATAAGAGTAGTAAAATCACAATCATGAAGTAGCAACAAAAGTAATTTTATGGTTGGGGGTCACCAGAACATAAAGAACGATATTTAAAGGGTCACGGTTTTAGAAAGGTTGAGAATCACTGCCTAAGGGAAAAGACTAAAAGAAGAGGCTGTGATAAAAGGATTTCTCCCTGAAGAGGTCAAGTTTAGGAAGTTCAGGAAGGCCCACAGATCATGCTTAAGAGTTCAGCATAAAGAGATCACACATTCCTCAGCTACAGCCTGGTCTGTACAGCTTTATTTTTCTTGTGAACTATAGATGCCTCCAAAGAGTTCTTTGTCTTCCCGATTTTATTTCCCCATGCCCCAGGTTCTACACAGAAACTAACATTTCTTAACCTTTTGCTCAATATCATCCAATGCTTTTCAATTTTACTCAAAAGTTAAAGTTCACATCCTGTCTTTCTCATCTTGTCTTCTATCACTTGCATTCAGAATCATTCCTCTTCATCCGTCCCAGGTACCTTTGCTCTCCCTCTAACATGCCAGGCATGCTCACCTGCTGTTTTATGTCCAAGACATTTTTCCCTTCAGGCAGATGCATGGTTCATTCTCTCATTTTCTGCAGTCCTTTGCTCAAATATAGCTTTGCTCGTTTTCTTCTCACATTACAATAAAGAAAAAGAAAATTACATAGCACCCATGTGATACCTCAATCTTCATACCCTATCTTTGTTTCCTTTCTCATTTTCGTGCACCAACACCTGACAAATGATATATTTAATTGTTTCCTGTCTCCTATTAGAAAGTGGACAGAACAATGCCTGGGGCATGACAGGGACTCGATACATGTTTGTTGGTTTTAATGAATTAATCAGCCACTGTCAACAGAACAGGAGTATTGTGGTAGGGGTATGTCTGCTCTTTAATATGGAAAGAAGAAGGGCAGTCATTTGGGATGCTACTGTTTTCAAATTAAATTTCACCCTATTTATTTCAAAAAAGAACTGCAACTCTACACTTCCAAATTGTGGCTGTCATTTCAATATTTAGGCAAGAGATGCCTATTAAAAATCCAAGAAAGGGACAAATGATAAAATTCTACTTTCGGGCTGAGCCCCAGTCGTGTAGTGGTTGAGTGCGGGACTGTGGCCAACGGGCTTGGCGGTTCAAATCCAGCAGCAGCTTTCCAGGAGCAAGACTGGGTAGCTCTCACAACCACCAGAGGGCAGTGATGCCAAAAAAATTCTACTTTCAACTGAGAAGCTATTGACAAAATTTAGGATATCTATCATTGAGAGAATACCTCTGTTGCTTTTATAGTGCAGAAGTGTCATGCCACTTTATTCCTACAAAATTTTTTTGTAGGTCTTGTTACTCAAAGAGTACTCTAGTCTTTCCTTTTCTGGTGTACTTTCTTTAAGTAGGAAATTACCAGAATTAAACATTACATGAAAGTAAATATTGATGTTGTTGCTATATGCCATATGGTTCATAGTGATGTTGGGTGCAACAGAATGAAACTCTAAGTGGTTCTGCATTGATCTCATAATTGCTGCTGTGTTTGAGCCCATCGTTGCCACCATATGTCAATCTATGTTCCTCCTGTTGCTTGACTCTATTTGACCAAGCACATGGTTCTTCTTCAAGGACTGGTCAATCATGTCCAAAGTTAGTGATGATTTTCGCCAAGGATATTTACTTCTTTTAATGGTAGTTGGGTTTTGTGATATATAACAGCCATCCAAAGGTCCTCGTCTTGGAGGTCTTTGGACTTTCTCAAATATCTCTTGCTGTTGTGGTTACCTGATATTGGCACATTAGGTTGATTGTATATTTGTCATCTATTTTCTTATTCTTTGCTTTTGTGTTACATGCTTTAGGTTCTATAGACAAGTAGTTTTGCATTAGTAAATTAATTTTATTAAAAGTATGGCTTTGTACCCAGTCCTCATTGTTTTAAAGTAGTTTTGTTCTGGCACTTAGGTTTCTTAATTTATGTGATTCCTTTTACATATTTAACTGAAAATCTTTATTTCATTAGTATTTAAAATGTTTACCCTTGGCTACATTAATGATGCTATTATTATTACAGTTAATAAATGTTACGTGAAGGTTACTTATATTGTAATTTCTCAGTAAGCTAACGTTGCATTTTAAACTAAATACATATAGTCATGTATATATATACATATCACATAGATTTGATATATTTTATTAATGAATTTGAGCTCAAATTTTTTGCCATAAAGCCCAATGAAAGAATAAACAGTTCTTGGCTGAGCTCTGGTGGCCTCGTGGTTGTGTGTGGGACTGCAGCCCACATGGTTCGCAGTTCAAATCCAGCAGCAGCTCCCCAGGAGCAAGGCTGGGCTTCCTACTCCCACCAGGTCAGTGAAGTTACAAAAAAAAAGAAAAGAAAAAAAATTATAAACAGTTCTTATGATCTGACTATGCTCTATATGAGGGGATCCCTGAAATTTTGGAAACTATGAAAAAGCATGGTGAAAGAATCAGATGGTGCTTGGCTGCTAGAATGGAGCTTATCAGGGGCGTTAAAGATTTATCCTTTTCATAAGATCTATGGTGAGAGGGATTTGCAAAAGGCTACACTTGATGGTGAGAGCCCTAACTGCATTTTACGCCTACACAAGTTCAAACCACATTGTGTTATTTCTGACTAATGAACACACAATCTGAAAAGCATTATTTTCAGATTGTCTTTGACTTTCATGCCTAACCTAGGGAAGGGCAGCCTGGCCCTCAGGAACTTCTTTGGGAGTCCCCTTGATGAAAATTGAAGTACTAGTATCACATGATAATGGGTGATAATGGAACCAAGATAGTTTGTATGACCCTCAGTCAATTTTGTAAACTTTTCTAATCTGGTATTGTGTTCATCTCCCAAAAGTGACCACCTTCCCACTTTTGTGGGAAGCGATCTGTGCCTACAATTGTGGTAAATGCTGCTCTTCATGATTTTGTGATTGACTTATTCACTTTCTATGCCGTATAATTTAGCCACGTGGGTGAGGATTCATTGGACACCACCATGACTCCATCCTGATGGTCTCCATTCAGATGATTTGCTTTTGTCCTCGTTTTGTCTTTGTTCTGCTTAAGAAAACTCAATAGAGGGGTTCCTATAAATTACATAGGCATTTGGCATCTATTTTCTTCTAGATCTTAATACTTCCATCTGAGCAGTGCACTTAAGAGTTAAGTGATAATTTATTTGGAGCTCTGTCTTGTCCTTAAGCATAGGAAGATGATATAAGAATTTGTTGTCTTAGAAGACATGCAAAAGCATTATTTTGATCCAACCACATGTCATGTCTACAACTTATCTAAAATACTCACTTTTATGGCCAGCCTTTACAGATCTTGAGGAAGGTAAGAGTTACTCCAAAGAACCCTCGCTATGTAAGACTTACGCACTTGACTGCTAATTGAAAGGCTAGTGTTTCAAATCTACTTGGCAAGTCTGTGGAAGAAAGACCTGGCAATCTGCTCCTGCACAAGTTGTTGCTCAGAAAGCCAAGTGGAGAAGTTATGCTCTGCCTATGAGGTCGCTATGAGTCAAAATCAACTTGGTGCCTCATGTTCAGGAATTGCTTGTGTTTCCGGCTCTTCAATCATTCAGAGTCCAGCTTTCAAAACATGCTCTTTGGTTTTAAAATCTCTTTCAAACAGGATTTTAAGTCACCTATCAACATCTTCTCTTGTTTCATATTAAAATAGTAAACATATGAACCAAGAAACTATGTTCTCTTTTTTATTCTTCCTTTTAAATTTTCTCAGTCAAGTTTGAAGTTTACATATTAAGCAGCTCGTTATTTCAGAATGAAATACTAGTGTACTCTGTAGAATCTAATTCTTTCTGCTCTTATTCTGATAACAGCAGATCCCTGCTGTTCATCGAATTAAATTCAGCTATATTTCTGGGAATATGATTATAAAATGAAAGAATAATGATCACAGACTGATGAATTTATTGGAGGTGGTTTTTTCCACTTAGTTTTAGATTGTCAGCATCTACTCTGTTAAAAGCATTGGATTTCTATTTGTAATATAGATTTATCTTTAAAACAAATGAGCATTGGAGACCGTCACTTTTTTAGATAAGTCCCTGCATACTAACCTTTCTACTGCATTTTGCCTACAATTTATTTCTTCTCTGAAATGCTTAAACAACTTTCAGAGCTCCTGATGATTCAAATTATGACTTTCTTTGGCCATAAAAGCAGGGTCCTAGCACATAATGTACTCCTGCAACCAAAGAGAGCCAGGAATGTTCTGCAATGTCCCATATCTAATTCCAGGAAAGAGTCTTTTCAGTTGTCCAGAATGTTATATATTCTAATAGAATTCAATGAAGATTATTTTATGCTTCTACAATATTGCTTCAGAACAAGGACAAATGATACATCTGTGTATAAAACCTACTTTTTTCAAAGGCATACTTCATCCTAACACTGAATTTAAAATATCTCTCGAGAAGCCCCTGAAACCTGGAAGAATAATAAATCAAAGACCCTCAAGAACATAATGCTTATCTGGATGTCCTGAAGAAATTTTTCCAACAAGTTAAAGCCATGGTCCTCAAGAAATGGTATTTCATGAGGGAGCTCTATAAAGCTAGGGAGGATATAAGTCATAACAAAGTAGGCATGGACCAGGAACCAGCTGGCTAAAATATAAACTAGGACATGCCTTTTCCTTTGTATATAGAAAGGTGGTGTTTACAGGAGGAATTTGCTTTTAAGCTCACACAATACTGTGAATATGCGTGAACGCCGTTGCACAACCATGTAAATGTCTAACATACTTACTTTACTGCTGACTCAAAGGTTGGAGGTTTGTACCTACCTAGTCATGTCTCTGATTAAAAGTCTGGTCATCAATTTCCTAAAAACAACCCCCCTGAAAACCCAGGGCTCATAGTTCCACTCTGAACAGTTGGGGTTGCCTCGCGTCAGAATGCACTCACTAGGAATCGGTTTGGTTTGGTTTATATTGAGTGGGGAAAGACTGGTTATGATCCTGGAGACTTCGGCTTGGCTGAGTATCTTCAGAGACTTGAAAGAACTGGACATGGGTAGTAAGGAATCGTTTTCTTAATTGTGCCAGGACTCACGTTCCATGTGAAGAGCATTTAGTTGGATGAGTGTTTCTTTTTTGTCAGGTACTGGGCAGCATAGCACCCTGTGTAAAAGCTGAATAAAGAGAATACAAGTTTTGATGGATTGTGGAGGAAAGTTGGGGACTCTGCTCCATAGAGACAGTTTGGTGAGATAAGAGAACTGAAATGACCTTGACTGCTTCATTTTGGCACATGTGAACAATGCTGATTTGATGTGAAAGTTTCAAAAACAGAGCGCTACCAAACCATGTGTATCCATTAGGAATGCTAAACAATGTATTATGATCCCCACACAGTGTTTCAATCGGTTGGTTATGCCAGGAAACCTCTATGTTGATAAAGTATAAGCAGTGGCCCTACTCCGTTTGTGACCCTCAAAGAGTTCTGTTTCATAAAAAAAAAGAAAAAACTAATGTTGTATTCTGGGAGAGCTTAGTTCATTTAACAAATTAAAATGAGTCCAAGGCAGAGAATTCTGTTTCTGCGCATTCTCTAATGTGCTCTATATATCTACTCCCATATTCCAGTCCCTAATAAATTTAAAGACCTTTCAAGAAAGGCTATGATGACTTCTCTGTTTATAGCCATCCATGTAGTTTCATTGCTTCTTCTTAACACACATATTTTTGAAATATTTTCATTTAATATTTGCCTTTAAAAATCATAGTATGAGATCTTGTTCAACATGATACCCTTAGCACAGTGTTCATCACATATTAGATGTTAGTGGTCAATTCATAAATGAATTAAAATTCAGTTAGCATTCCTCTGTTTCTTGCTATGTAGTTTTTTGTTGTGTTTTATTCTTTGTATGTGGAAGTTTGTTATATGGTTCTCAACATGGTTCTCTAAAAAAGTTAGGTCTGGTTCAAAGATAAAATCAAAATAAGTGAAATATAATTGATGCTTTAATGTGGACTACTGACTGGGCTGATCATTTGGAGAGAAAATGGAAAACTGAACAAGTGCTTGAATGTAGGTGGCGTGTAAATTAGATTTGATAGCACAACATTATTGCTCTAGCTATAACTAGTGGGAAAGTGAAATAGAGTATCCTGAATAAAGACATAGAGTTAATATGATCCCTGGGACTTAGCAAGTCTTTGTTTAATGCTTGTGTTGCTGTTTGGTGAAACAGAGCCATCTGGTTTTCTTTCTTTCTTTTTTTTAATTAAAGCATATTAGTTGGTTACCTCATCATTTTACTTATCATTACCAAGGAAGCAGCCATTGATTCTGACAAAATAGAAACAATTATGCTACCCATAACACTATCACTGGGATTAGAGGAAACAAACCTGGATCATTGGTGTGGATAAATTACTAGATTAAGTAATATCAAATAGATACAAAATTTTAAAGGCTGAAAGTCAGTGGGTACAGTTGTACTCCATTAATTGCTACTCTATCATTTCTTTTTGCTTGTCAGGACAGATCAATCACTGTTAAAGAGAAAGAAACCTAAGACCAGTGCCAATTGGGGTGTCACAAAAGTTTCTGACTGGATGCTGACGTTGACTGGATGCTAAGAGGAAAAAGGAGCAGCTGCCAAGAGTAGCAAAGGCTTGACAAGGAGAAAGGAGCCTCTCCCTAAGGAAAGCATAGATCCATCTCAACAAAGAAGTCTCATTGGAAGGAAAGAAGGGAAGGAAGGGCACTAGGATTTCAAAATATACCTCCATTTCTGAGCAGTGGAAGTGAAGTTCACTGAGAAAGGGACTTACTTCTCAAATGCGCAAAATAGTAATTATGTACTGAATGGTGACGTGGTGAATATATATACACATATACTGATTTTGCAAGGAAACATTTGACAAATGGATCAGATATATTTTAGTCATCTAACCAATAATTAGTCATAACTCTCCCACCCAGCACGTGTGTGTGAACACACACATACAGAGGCATACATACATATGCACACAGGCACTTCTTTCTAAAATCACAGGAATTCACCTATCTCTGTATGACCATACCATTAGAGAAGACAGATGTGTCCCTGTTTTCAGAAAATAGTCCACAATTATTCTAAGCTAAACTGTGATTGTTTAATCCCTCTGGTCAAGCACTAGGGAAGAGGAAATGAAGAGACATGTTCTGAGATTTCCTGGCATTTTTCACTTAATTAGAGAGAGAAACAATTATGGGAGGAATGGGTTTGTCCACCTTTTCCCCCAGACGACATCTGTTGTTATCATGGATGCCTGTTCCATAGTGAAGATTGTAGATGAAAAAAAAAAAGTGGGTTCTGCTCACCTCTTACCTAAGAGAATTAATTTACTATATTGTTTTCGCTACCTCATTTGGAATTTTCTATTTAGTACTCAATATATCTTAAAGGATAATATAAAACCAAGAAAAAACAACGGCTCAAGCCACACTTCTCTGGGTATGTATCTGAGCAGGATTTGCATTTTACATATTCATATGTATATGTAATATTAGTAAGGACAAAAATATGGAGGGACACTAAGCTGTTAACTCTGATGTTGGAAAGAAAAACAGGAAAAAATAGACTGATTGGTGTGTACAGATGAAGGTGAAAACATAAGAAAAAGGAAGAGCTACAGGTATGGAAATAGTCTATATAATGGGTACTATTTCAAGTCATGGAATTCAAGGCTACTTTTAATTTTTTCCCTAAACATTGTTATAGTGATAGAGTTTTAATCTGTACTAATGTATTATTTACATAAACAAGTAAAAGTAATAAATCTAATTTAAAAGAGATGAAACATTTCTTTACATGATTAAAAATGTTATGGTAGAAAAGTCAAAAAAATTGTTTGGTTGAATTGGGACAGAAGTACTCTTATGCCTGAAGATATCAGGTAAAACCTTAAAATAATAAAACTAAAAATAAAAACTTCAAAAAGTGACTATTCTGGAAAAAATTCTTATACATGTACATTTTTTATGGATGTCTGCATCACAGCTTATTTGGAGTTAAGGGATTCCAGCAAATACGCTGGAGTAAAAACCAGATGCAACCACAGAAACATCCATCTCTAAAACTTCCTGTTTTGAATGTATGTGTGGGCTGTCCACAGAGCCATTCCAATATTAAGTACTGGGTACTTTCACTATTTTTCTTCCTCACAGCAATAAAGCTATTAGCAACCACAAGAGAGACTACCTATAACACTGGAAAAACCAATGAGCTGTGAGTTAAAGAAGAAACATCATAATTTGCTAATTTTTCTAAACTGCATGAAAAGAGCCTTTCTCATTCATCTCTGTGATTCATAAAGTAGGCAAGCAGGCTGGTAAAGTTTAAATGATTGAAAATGATGCCAGTGGCCTTCTGCAAAATCTGATTACAACTTTGATGATTGATAGCGTGCCATTAGCACAGAGTTGGAGGGTGGTGAAAGCATAGACATTGAACGAGTAAATCAGGCAAAATCTTTCTGGTTTATAGAGAACACTTAGACATGATTCAAAAATGTTTTAACCAAGATTTCATTTTCCATTAATATATGTTGCTTTCAAATATGAAGTATTCCTTTCAGTGACTTTTCCCTGAACTGCACTTTAATCTTGTTTTCAAGAAAGTGTAACTTGCCCCGCCACCTTCCCCAGGCTACAAGGCTGCCTGTGATTTACTTAAGTGACAATGTCTCACTCTCTTTGTATTCCAGTTTTCCTTTGGCACCTGCTAAAGGATGAGTGCTGCTCTTTCTGGGTAGGTGTGAAGTCTAGAAAACACCAGAGGCAAGTAAGGTAAGAAGTCTGTCTTATGCTTGGATACTTCTTTCTTTTCCTGAAAGTGCTATGTCAATTTGACATAGAAAGCAAGTTACCACAACCCATTAACTTGAGCCTTAGTGCCCCAATTATGCATTCCATTCTGACTTCTCAACATGGACCAGAAAGCACACAATGAATTCACAGAACACTGTCGTCACTTAGGTTTTCCAAAGCTTAAAATTGCTATCAAGCCAACATTCATCCATCAACTGACACATGGCAGAGGTCATGTTATAGTAAAATTCTGAGAATCAGGTCAGCTATGGACACTCACGGAGAAAATATTTATACACTAACTTTGCACATGTGGGAAATCTTTACAATTAGAGTGCCTGCCATGTGTCTTTAATTGATGAAACCTCTCTTGCATAGTTAGTAACAGTCATAGATATTTGTTGATATTTGTTGTCAGACAACTATAACACCTGACTGACTATATGTTGTCATTCCTGTGCAGTTACTATGCTCAAAAATTTTGTGGAAAATTGGAATGAAAAGCTAATGGGGTTTTCCAGAGTGTTTTCAACTTTAAAATCAGTTCTAAATGCATATGCTGATATATATATATACATATATATGTATAAATTTCCTAGTGTTATAGTAATAAATTACCCAAGCTTTGTGGCATTATCCAATGGAATTTAAAAACCGTACAGTTATATTATTTGACAATTAGAAGAATAAGACGGGGTTCTTTGGGATACAATAGAGGCATCGACTGTCTCATGTTCTTTCTAAAGATTTGGAATGGATTTCACTTCCTTTTTTACCTTCCAGAGGTTGTTTGTAGTCTTTGGCTTATGACCCACTTTCATCTTTCAAAGGAGCGGTGGCTGGCCGAACCCTTATGTCACATCACGCTGGCCCAGGCTTCCCTCACCACACCCCTTACTGGCTGTCACATTCCTGCTGCGCTCTCACACATAAACACCCTTGGGATTGCATTGAGCCATCTGGAACCACACAAGTTGTCATCTCAATTGTAGCATCCTGAAATTAATTATATCGCCATTGTCCCTTTTACTATGTGAGGCAACACAATCACTTGTTTCAAAGATTAGGATGTGGACTTTTTTTGTTTTGTTGGAGTTTTTTGTTCTTTTGGGGGAGAATCATTGCCTTGGTGGGAGTAGGAAGCCCAGCCTTGCTCCTGGAGAGCTGCTGCTGGATTTGAACCGCCAATCCTGTGGGCCGCAGTCCCGCACACAACCACTACGCTACCAGGGCTCAGTCCCATGGACTTTTTCTTTTTTTAAGTTCATTCTTTTTTTTTTCTTTTCAGAACTCAAACACATTTAATTTAATTTTTCCCAACACTTTTATTGGCACATGATTTACAAATCATTTATTTGCATAGCTCATTCTTTGAATCATGTCAAGGGGAATTATGCAACCATCACCACATTTTTCTTAGAGCATTCCCTCCACCTATGCTCCCCATGGTTGAATTGCCTTAAAAGTAGTTGTGCAATCATGATCGATTGTAGTGTTCCCTCCCCAAATCCAGCATTGATTAGTTACTCCCCAAATCCTCTTTCCCTTCCTATCACCCATCTCTATAACATTTTATATCAATTCCTAATCATTATACATTCATTCCTCCTATGCTTCCCAGCTGGAAACCCACACAGAAACAATGAATATTTGGCACTCATTTGGTAAGGATAAGATTCCATTGGTATAATTACAAAATTACAAATAAGGTTTCAGGGGCAGAAGACCCACACCAACATTCAAAAAGCAAGGGAATTTTGTCAGGGAACAACTATGACCTTCTTGCACCCAGTATAAACTCAGATTAGGAGGTTGGCTGGTTAAGCATCGAGTTCGGTCCTGCATAATCAAGATTACAATGGTCTCAGCTGTTCGGAATTCTTGCCTTGACTACAGTGGATCTGCCAGTGGCTTGGTCTGACTATATTTGCAGATGGGTTTGGGGCTTTCACTCTCCTCCATAGCCTTCTACCAACGGGGTATTCTTAATTTAGCTCTGATACTTTTCCCTACACCACAGTTGAACTTTGTCATTCTCATCTTTGCATCACAAAAGCTGGTGAGCTTTTTCTGTGTGCACTTAGTTGACTCCTCTCTTAGATGGCTGCTTGTATGAATATTAGCCTTTAAGGCCCCAGACACTATTCTATTGTTTGCCAGGCATCATCTGCCACCTTTTTCTGTAGTATCCTTATCTTTGGTGATCATTTCATGAAAGTGGGTTTCAAGCAGGGCCATGTTGTAAGAACAAATTGTTCTTAAATTGGAGCTAATATTGGTGAGAACCCAGAACTCATTGCTGGCTCAGTGCGTTTTTAAAAATTTATTTGCTATGACTTGAAAATTAAAACTTGTCACGTGATTCAATAATTCAATCATAAACAGAATTGTACAATTGCTTCTGTAATCAATCTTCAAACATATTGTTCCTTCCTGGGCTCCTTGATGTCATGTCCCTCTTACTGCCCCTATCCCTTTATAACAGCCCATCCCCCCAACCTCTTGTTATGTTTCCTTTCCCAATAGCAGTGGTTGTCAACCTATGGGTCATGACCCCCTTGGGGGTCAAACAACCCTTTCACAGTGGCCATCCAACTCATAACAGTAGTAAAACTACAGTTATGAAGTAACAATGAAAATGATTTTCATTGGGTGGGGGAAAGAATCACCACAACCTGAGGCACTGCATTAAAGGGTCACAGCCTTAGGAAGGTTGAGAATCACTGCCCTACTGGCTCAACATCTCTGGGTTTCATTTACTGGAAAACAGAAATACATATAACACAACTTCATGAAGGTGACCCCAAAGTATCCAATCTGATATGTGCCCTAATTTACACAAAGAAGCAAAAATAACAGAACGGTCATCACAGGATTGCCAGAGTAGTACATCTCTTAATGCAGTATATAGGGTGTTGATGAAGCAAGATCTTTTTTGTACACCATTGTTGGTATAGCTATCTTCTACTTCTTCAAACACCATGTGTTTTTTTTTTTTTGCTTAAATCCTCAGGCTACAACTGTGTCTGAGATATAGTCCAGTTCACCAAGTGGGGTTTCCATATGTGGTCTTATTGATGCAGCTTCAGGAACATGCCATGTGCCCCAAAGATATAGATTTCATTACCCCAGTGTTCTTTGGTACCTGGTTTGAGCTCCCTGGATACCTCCAGATGTCCTGGGTCTACTCTGCCCTCTCAGTACATACCACTAAAGATCATCCGCACCTTCTGTTTCCAAGAGCATCCTCAGTACCGCCTCCCCCTCACCTGGAGGTCAGCAGCCCCTACCCTGACCTTAAGAGAGTTCAGGTATATTTACCTATATCCCCTCCAAACTTGACCATTCCCTTTCCCCATTTCTGTGCTACTCATCCCATCAGTAAACTTCATCTCTCTCTGTCAGACCCGCCTCACTTTCAGGGGGTCTTCACCCCAGATCTACATGCTCTCAGGAGAGAGTATCCCCTCTTCTGCAATCATTTGATCCCACTTGTTCTGAGGTGTTCTGTGGTCACATGACCTGCACTATACTTACCTGAAGCAGATGGTTTGTGGTTCCTTGGCACAAGTCCTCCTTGTTACCAGGCAGTCTGCTCCGGCCAGAATGGTCTACAAGTTGGAGCTTATGCCCATTCTGCTGCTTGTTCTTAACGTATTTGTCATTTTGTGCTTGACTGACTAACCTCAGCAAGTCTTCCAGATCCCTCCACGGTTTGAAGAGTTTCATAGGTTCATTCCTGTTTTATAGAAATGTGGAGTATTACCTTGTGTGTATGGACTAGTGTTTTGTTGTTTGTTTTTAATCCACTCTTCTACTGATGGGAATTTAGGTTGTTTCCCGCTTCTTGCTATTGTGAATTGTACTATGATGAACAGGAAGGAAATGTCCATTTTTGATTTGTTTCTAATTTCTTTGGGGTATATGCCCAGTAATGGCATTGCTGGGTCATATCGTAGTTCAATTTCCATCTGTCTTAGGTATCTTCATATCACCTTCCACAGTGACTGCATTTAAAACTCCACCAAAAGTAGATAAGAGTTCCTATCTCAACAAACCCTCTGCCATATATTTTTGTTTCCAGTATTTTTAAAATAGGTACAGTAATGCACATTAGGTGGTATCTCCCAGTTATTTTGCTTTGCATTTCCTAGATGATGACTGAGAGCATTTCTTCAAGTGTTGAAAAGTCATTTAAGCATCATCCTTAGTGTACTTTCTATTCAGGTTTTTTCCCCACTTTCTTAAAGGACTATTTTTTTTGTAATCTTTAAAAATCGTGTATATTTTTTGTAATTAGTCTTTTGCCTGCTATGTCATTTCTTAATATCATTTCCTAGTCTGTGGGCTCTCTTTTTCTTTTTTTTTTTTCTCTCTTTTTCTTTTAATAAAGTCTTTTGATGTGTACAAGTGTTTTATTTCTAATAGGTCCCAGTCATCTAATTCATCTATTTTATATTTCTGGGAGTGTATTTTTTCTCTTAATTCTGATAGCCCATGTCTTCCCTTAATAAGGGTTCCAAGCTTTTTCCTAATTTTTTCACTGATGATCCTGATAGCTTTGGGGTGTTATATTTAGGTCTTTGATCCACTTTGAGTTTGTTTTTGTGAATGGAGTGAGACATGGGTCTTGTTTCAATTGTCTGCATGCAGATATCCAGTTTTTCTTGCACAGTTTATTTAAAAGAGCATCTGGTGGTGATTTTTTCTTTTATGTTTTTGCTTTTGTCAAAAATCACTTGTCTGCATGCTGCTGTTTTTATTTCTAGATGTTTTGTCTTGGTCCCTCAGTCCACATGTCTATCGTTACTCCAATACCAGGCTGTTTTGACAGCCTTAGATGTACAATAGATTTTGAGATCAAGTAGAGCAAGATCACCCAAGTTCTTTGACTGTCCCGGGTTTCTGTCCACGCCGTACGGAATTGGTAATCATTTTTTTCCATTTCTTTGAAGGATGATCCGTGAATTTGTTTCAGAATTGCATTCTTTAGGCAATATGATATTTTTAGGCAATATTGATATTTTCATAATTCTGAGTCTTCTGATCCATGAGCATAGGATGTTCCTCTATTTCTGTAAATCCCTTCTGATTTCTTCACACAGGTCTTTAGTTTTTTTTTTTTCTTTTGGTTAGGTTTATTCCTAAGTATTTCAGCTTCTGAGTGGCTATTGTAAGTGGTAATTTTTCCTTGATATCTTTTTCAGTGTTCTCATAGCTGGTATATAGGAACTCAATTGATTTCTGTTTGTTAATTTTGTATCCCACTACACTACAGAACTCCCCTATTGTTTCCTATAATCCTGTAGTAGACATCTTGATATCAACTGTAAATAGCAAAAGATCCACTCCTCTTTTACCTAATTGCCCTTCCTTGATCTCCTGTGATACTGGATATGACTTCCACCACAATGTTTAGTGTAAGTGGAGATAAGGGATATTCTTGTTGGGTTTTCAATGGAAATATTTGGCTTTTTGTATATGGCTTTTATTATATTGATAATTTTCCCTGCCAATCCTATCTTCTTGAGAGTTTTATTAGTGATTTGACTGCTGTATACCTTGATAGGGTTTTTGTTTGTTTTTTGGACATTTAATCTAAGTCGTGTTCTCTCTGCTTCCTGGAAGCATCATCTCTGCCATTATGATCCTGCAAAATTTTTCTCCATGAAATAATTCCCTTACTATTTTAACTATAGATTTATTTGTTTCTTTCTGCTCAGGCACCCCCGCCCCAAATTTGAATATTGGTTTACTTCATGGAATCCCCCATCATCTTCAGGATTTTGTCAGTTTCTTATGTTTGTTTGTTTGCTTGATTGATTGCTTCTCTCCTTTGCTGAATTCCACTTGTTTATATTTGCTGACTCAAATTTCTATGTCTTCCATTCAATTGTGAGATCTGTCACCTTGCTCTCTGATTTTGCTACCTCATCCCTAATTCTTGAATTTCTCTTCAGCGTGTGAATATTCTCTTTTTTAATGTTTTCAGGATTAATCTCCTAAATTCTTGTACAACTCTCATCGACATTCTCTAGAATTCTCTCTCTGGCAATTCAAGGGCTGCTTCTTCTATATAAGTTACTAAGTTTGAGTAATCTTTATATATTGATTTTTCTTTCTAGATTTTTTTGTGGTAGCTGCTTTTGTCAATCCAGGTTGACTAGAGAAACAATTCCAGGAACATTCGTATATGATAAGAATGAGCTTTATATCAAAGAGTAATAGTATATAAAAAAAAACCTAGCCCGATTCAGATCAAGTCCATAAAGCCTATATTAACTCACGTGTTTGATATCTGTTTATATCTTCCTCTTCAGCCTCACACAACATATGTGATGATACCAAATGCAGGAAGATCGCAGGCCAGTAGGTGGAAAGTGTGTGAGTCCAGTGATGGTGGAAGCATCTCAGTACTGATGTGGCTACCCCAGCTCCAGAGCTATTGCTCCATCAGCATAATGTCCCTTAGCCAGAGTGTGTGTACTGTCTCCAGGGTGAAAGACAGGGCTTCCCAAAATTCACTGGAGAAGACCATGCCCACAGAAAGGTCTCATTGGCTATGGACTGATTGACGGGTTAGATTCCACCCCTTCGCTCAAGTTGACTGGAGTTGTATTAAATAATTGCCACGCTGCTGATATTCACTGTCATCTGCATCACACTGTGGATGAACTGAAGTGCAGTATCAGCTTTTGTGACTAGTATGGAGGAGGGGCTGGCTGTATAGTTTAGGGAACGATCCACTAGGTGCTGGAAAAGGTATTTTATATAGATCATGAGGGTGTGTTAGTTGGGTACATAGGAGAACTAGGATGTTGGTGAATAGGAATGATATTGATATTAGTAAGCCTTCCTATTAAGTGTGCTAATTTTTAATGATTTGGCAAAGAGGATTATGGGAGATATGTTTTTACTTGGTAAGTTAGAGGAGAATGGATATTGTTGAGGTGTGGAAAGCAGATTCTAGAGGTGTGGTGGTTGGGGGTGTGTGAGGGGTATATTAAATCTACCAGATTCCCTTATCGATCATGTAAATTATGAAAGGGAATGTGCCATTCTTTAATTGCTTGTATTTTTAAAAGAAGGGCATTTTATAGTGGATTGCTGCACAACTCAGAATTCTAGGCTCCTTACTTTGGGTCCCAGGGTGGATATGGGATATTGTAATTGGTGCCCAAGGAAGAAGGGGCTTCTGATCAGAAGGCTGTCTAACTAAGGCATGTGGGGATCTTTGATCACTGGCTACCTCACCCCCTGTTGAGGATGATTGCTGAGTAAACCTGATGTTTAGAATTCTAGTTCCTCTTACTAGGAAAGGAGGCCTGTGTCTCTAGCTCAGAAGCTAGGAAGTCTGAGAACCTCTTACAGCCAGCTACCCTATAGGTTTGAACTGCGTCTAATATCTCACTGGGGTTGGGTTTTTCCCTAGGAAGCTGGAGTTATCTATCTGGAAGGCCTACCTGCACCCTTGTTATCAGGACTAGGGAGGACCTCAGTAATGAGAAGCATGGGCAGGGAGAGTGCCAGCTTTGTTGAGTCATCTGGGGGAGCCAGAGGGAGAGTTCCCCAGAGGGTGGGAACATGAGCACATGCAGGTGGCCTGTGTCACAGGAAGAGCATGCTGGTAGCATGAAGACTTGGGAGAGTTTCTAGGGGGTCGGGGATGGAGCACCCTAAGTGATTGAGGCACACTGCTGCATGGAGCAGGAAACACAGGGCACAGCAGTGTGTGTGTGTGTGTGTGTGTGTGTGTGTGTGTGTGTCTAAGGGGGTGGTATTGTTTCAAGGAAACATCCACAGGGCTCCAGGGCCAGGGAGAGCCAGGGAGCCCTAACTATATCCTTGGCACTGGGAAACAATAGGAATCATGTTGCTTGGATCTCAGGTTTGGGAAACCCATGGGACTCATATGATGGCAAGTACAGGTGAACCATATGTGGGCCTGCCACCACAAGGTCCCTGAGGCATGGTGAGACCAGGGCTAGACCCAAGGCTAATTCATAGGACGTAGGATAGGGAGAACTTCCTTCTGTGAGTTTTTGAGACAGGGTTCCTCCCATTTATCTAAAGTAACATAATATTAAGTTTGCTCAGTGACACAAGTTTCAAATCAAATCCAGTACTAAGTTAATCGAGTATGCTTTTGTCTGTGTTTTGGTTTCTCGATTGTAGGTGACACAAAACTAGACTACTGATGCAAGTTTCCTTTGCTGTGAAGCTAGGGAAATCACTGTTGAAGACTATATTTACGAGTTTGATTTCAGACACAAAAGTGCTCATGCTACCAAAATTGATTGAAGAGAACAGGGACCCCCTTTCTTCTCTTTAGGAAAAGAATGTTTAAAGCTTTATGCAAATCTGTGTTTAGATCCTGACTGCAGTTCAGTCTATCTTGATTTCTTTGCAAGAATTTTAGGGCATGTTAAAACTAGATTGTAGTCATACCCACTTAATTACCTTGCAAGCAATATTTTTGTCCTTCAAATCTGACTGTTCTTGTAAGTCAGGTTATTTGTCTTCAACACGATGTTCTTTATGTTATTTCCTAACTCGAAAATTTCATTCCATTTTCATTGTGTACAGGCTAGCTCATTACGCTTGTGTTCAAAATCCCCCTTAGCCTGTTCCTGAGTTCTGAAACTCCCACTACTTTCTTCTGGGTGCTTTTTAAACTTTTGTTTTGTGTGGTTTCTCGCTTTGTTTTAACCCCTATTTTACTCTGCACAGTGCTGACGATTCTCTGGCCAACGCTTGAAGCCGGGAGAGTGCTGAGGGAGCAGGTCTCCAGGCCTCCTTCCCAACTCCAATCAAAGTATCTGTTGATATCAGGCTTATTATGCATTTGGATTCATTATGAAGCTATAAGGAAAAATTTCCATGGATGTAGCAAATGGAATAAATTAAAATGACTGTTCTCAGTGCATAATTAATTTATCCAAATGATGCTCCTTACTGACTACCAACCATTTCACACATTCTGGCTTCCAGCATTTTGCTTCCTCCCTTTCCAGTTTTTCTTTCCAACTCAGGTTCTCTTCCTCCGGTACCAGCTCAAGAGTCACCCCATCTCTAAAACTGTCCTGAGCACTTCAGTATACAGTGAGTTCTCTGCATCCCGGAGCATGGTCCTCAATCACATATTTATTATCTGTCCCTTCTTAATATCACCAGTGTTTTACAGAAGGTGTGAAATACAGTGTGCTCTTTCTTGTAGGAAGAAAAAGCAGGAAATTAAGATTGCATGTATGAGGGGTTACACACACACAAACCGAAATATTTTCCATAGCTATGTATTTATGTTTTTGTACATCAACCTTATCAACTTCAAAGTCTCTCTATTACACGTAATAGTGTGTCAAAGCTGTGAGCTCATTCTTGTAAACATTTTTCAAACTCATATGTTTGGATGACTGATAGCACCTTTCTTATTTTTTTCCTTCACCTCTTCAGTGTTGTCTAGTCACTGTCCTTGCAGGTTCCTCTTTATTTGCAGGAACAAAAAGCAGTTGCAGGGAGTGAGGTCAGGTGAATAAGGTACATGTGGCAAGAGAGGGAGACTGTTTTTTGACACAGAATGGCACACTGAGACGGCTCCGTGAGCAGGTGCCTTGTCGTGGTGACAAAAGCAGTCCCCCATCTGCCACATACCAGGCCTTTTTTGTTGCATATTGTTACACTATCTTTTCAGATCCCTTAAATGGAAAGCTTGATGAACAACCGCACCTGGTAGAACAACCTCCACATGCACTGTTTCCCCTCACAGCAAAACAACTACTGAGCATTGAATTTTTTGGATACCTTCTCATATTCCCTTGAGTTGTCGTTGAACCCAATTTTTCTGTTTAACTGTTATTTTTTATTGTACACTGTTTTGTCTTAATTTTAGCATAAGTCAACAGAGTGGTTTGGCAGTCGGTCATGGCACACCTTAAAATCCACCTTTCCCTTCCCATCTCTAACTCACCTATTAACCAGAAGTGTGAGGCACATTGATTGTAATATCAAAACTCAACTTCAAATTTCTGTGGTGTTTTGCTCTCTCAAATGGTAGTATACCTGGCTGATTTTTAAAAGATTCTTACATCTCTCTAACTCTAAACACTCTTGCTCTCATGAAATACTTCAAAGGTTAAATTTCTGTCTTCTTTGTTGCCAATTAGCATTTCATATGGAAATAAACATTCACCCAGTTATCTTGACGAAGGGGAAGAACCCAGAAGGTTTAATATTTATCAAATATACTATTATATGAAGGGCTTTAAAAGCTCATGAAAAAAAACACAGTATCTTCAATTCTGTTTTCCTACAGCTTTTTGAAGCTCTCTTGTGTACTGGCTCTTGTGTAGGGGCTGTAGAATTGGCTTGACCACATCAGCATCATATGCAAAACAGAAGGAAACTGCCCAGTCCTGTGCCATCCTCACAAAGAGTTACTATGTCTGACCTCATCATTGTAGCTATCGTTTTGATTCATTTTATTAAAAGTGTCCTTCAGTGGTACAGTCAGTTATTTAAAGTGACTCTGAAATTTCCCCCAAACAACCATCTCCTGGGTCTGGGTAAGAAGAGGAGGGAAGACACTGGTAGGCTTCAGTTTCAAGTGACTGTTAATAGGCTCAATTCAGATTGGCATACTCCTGGGTATAAACTAAACCACAGAAGCTTGAAGTGGGGATTTCACTCACAGCAAAAAAGAAGAACCAGGAGTGGAATACATCTGATGGGCCCAGAGCTCTCTGTGCATTGAAGCCCCATGATCTGGGAGACAGCGTTGATACCAGAGAAGTAGCAGCAGTAGCAGAACCAAAAGCCAGAGCACGAGAGAATGCAGAGGGCTTTCCAGCAGACAGGAGGTAAAACTCAATTCTTTTGGGAAGCAAGCCAGCTAGTAGAGTAGGGTGTCTCTAAGAGCTTAATTGGAAAAGTTAGGTGTGCTGATTCATGGAAATAAAGGTGAGTGTTGTCAGACTGAGGCTTATGAAAGAGTGGTGTACTCATTAGGCATTTATTATAATCCATGTAAAAACTTGGTAACATTGTCGAAGGAGATTGCAGGTCAGGTGAAGATCCTGAAGGCCAGCAAGTGGCCTGCCTATAGACCCATCAAACACTTTTGTGACTGAATGGCTGCATCCTGGACATTTATCATCTTACTTGAAACACAATTTCTTCCCTAATAAACCTCAGAATCATATCATCACTCAGTTCTATGTGGTCAAGGCAATGAATTATTATGTCCAACTAAGACATAGGTTATTCCTAAGAGTGACGGTTGGTATAGGAGGTGGTAAGGAAGATTGAAGGACAAGGGAATGTTTAGCCTCTTAGAAATTGGCCTTAGGCAACTGATGTTCATGGAGGTGCTTTTCCTTTCTTCTTGTGAAGAATCGAAGCATTTACATTGTGATCCTAAAGAAGAATGTTAGAAGTAGTGTGGAAGTGCTAAGAGAAATCCAGTCAGAGTGCCCCTTCAAGGAAAGGATATCAAGGTTTCATCTTACAGCGTTTGGACATCTCATTCGGAGAGACAGGTCTCTGTGGAAGGAAATCGAGTTTGAGAAAGTGCAAGTGCGATGCCAGAGAGGTAGGCCTTTGCAAGATGGAGTGGCACAGTGGCTGCCTCAATGGGCTCAGGCACAGGAAGGATTGTGAGGAAGCAGCCTGACCAGCGGTGTTTCATTCTGTCATGCCTCAGTCACTGTGGATTGGAACTGACTAGATGGCACTCAGCAGCAACAGCGACTTGTGAAGTCAGAGGAAGTCAGGTGCCATGCCTAGCAACCTCATGCCTTTTGTTTTTACACCTTGCTCAATTATCCTCTATTTTGCCATGGATGATATCCTTTACCAGATGATGATGTGTTGAAAGTAAGCAAGATAAAGACTCGCCACCCTTGCCTCTAAGCTTGCAGAACTTTATAAACTTTCCCCACTCTTGACCCCATTTTACCTGAGGAATTGGGAAGACAGTTGAATGTTGTCATTACTGCTATCTTTGACTCTAACTGTTGGGTTGATACCAGCTACACACACACACCATACACACACAGTTTCTACTCTGGGTTCTCTCAGAAAAGATAGCTATCATAATGAGCTGATATCAATGTCAGCACTAGGGGCTTCTTCAAGTTTTCCCTTGGCTCAGGGGATAGCATCATCTAAAATAGTGCTCCCAGGAGAGTCCTATTTAATTTTCCACAGTAAAAGCAACTTACCGTAAGCAATCTGAAGTGGGGCTCTGTGCCACATCTATTAATCTGCTGCCTGCAGAATGCTTCAGGCTACCGTGAGCTAGTCTCCGCCATCCTGGGGCATTTGTGATTTCTCGAGGAAGCATCCAGTGAGCTGGGCAGAAACAAAATTCTAACACTGGAGGCCTACTCCTCCAGGGAAAGCCATGAATGCTTTTCACCTTCTTAATTCCCTCTTTCTTCCAAAGAAAAGAGACAACCTACTGATTCCATTTGGCTGAGTCTTAAGAGAAATAAGGTAGTCATTACATAACAGTACCTACAATGTGTGATCCATTCAACAGCTGTAGGGAGGTCAATGCCATAGACATAGTACTAGGGAGTAGGATGATAAATACAATACAGACTTTGAAAAGTGATTGGAATTCAGTAGGAATGGGTGCAATAGTATGTGACACCACAGGCATGATGTTCTCATGTAATCCTAAAAGAAACATAGTCTTACATCAGTTTTTACAGATGGGCAAACAAGAGGCTTAATGAAGCTTTATATTTGATTTTGGTATTGAGGACTATTTGATTCTAAAAACTGTCCACACCATTGTCTTGCCAGAGGTCACTGCAAGAAACCTGCGTGTCCCTTTCTGTAGCGTCATACTATTTAAGATGGCAGCTTTGGCATTAGACAAATCTTAGCTCTGCCGCTTCCTACTCCCATGTTTGGGAGAACACTAGATACATTTGTAAAGAGATATAAATTTTGCCTGTACTTTAAGATCATCATGAGGATTACAGGGAATGCTGAATCAAGAACCTGTTATAGAATCCAAGCACTTAGGGGACCCTCATTAAATGGTGCTATTATTAACAACTTGCAATATGCAAATGACTCATTATTTATGGACAGTGAAGAGGATTCGAAGCATTTGTTGATGAAAAGCAAAGCCTATTGCAATTCCACGCAAATAGAACCAAACTCTCATCACTGGAAAAATACACCTCATGGAAGTTGGAGAAAAGATATCTTGTCAAGTATTTAATTTTGCTTAGATCCACAATCTATGCTTATGAAAACAGCAGCCAGGAAATTGAACAGTGTATTGCTTTGGGAGAATACTCACAAGAGCTCTAATGTGTTGAACAGATAGAATATCACTATGTCAGGCAGGGTTCTCTTAGAGAAATAAAATCAGGACACTAGTGATCTTTTTATATATTTATATAGAGAGAAAGGTGTATAAAATAAGAAAGAAACAGTTAACTATCTATAAAGCAGTACAGATTTCTTGGTGCAACTCACTTGCCATGAGACAGCTAGAAGACTGGCAGTCCTTCAAGTCTTGAAGGCCGCTGAGTAGTCCTCTGTCTGCTGAGCAATTCAGGCTATCTGGTCACAGGCAGCAAACAGCAGAGCAGGTCACCAACTGTCAGCCAGATGACAGAGTCCAACAGTCCCCAGCTCAAGAGATGTTTATCCCAGGAGCATGGTGAAGTAGGGCTTGAAGGAACCTCAACTCACAGTTCCACAATACATGATTAGGTGTCCCACGGGTAGTGTTGCTTGGAGGTCGAGGCACAGGACAAATAAGGCTGCTCTCTGGTCCGAAGATCCGGACCAAGAGAGCGGGCAGGACTCGCCGAGCCCTTCCTATCTCCGCACTTCAATTCATCCCGTGTGTTCATTGACCGTGCCGTTACAACAGACCCACCAATCTTCTGTGGCCTTGTTGGCATAGCAAACCTACCCATCACAATCACTTTGAGAACTAAGGTGGGTCTTATATACATGTCATGCAAGGACTAGACAATAAATACGGAAGACCCAAGATCCTCACAACCAACTCATTGCCATTGAGTTGATGCTGAGTGGGTGGCTATGAAATAAGGAAGACAGGAGAGAAGTTGATTTATGTAAATTATGTGGTTACTTAATTATTACTTATTATGTGGTTAATTAATATTGAAAGTACCATAGATTTCCAGAAGAACAAAATCTATCTACAAGAAGTCCAGCCAGAATATTCCTTAAAAGCAAGAATGGAGTGGCTTTGTCATGTTATCAGGAGAGATCAGTCTCTGGAAAGAGACATTAAGCTGGCATTAAAAAAATAAAAGGGCACTGAAAAAGAAGAAGACCCTTGCAGAGGTGGACTAACCCAGTGACTGTAACAATATACTTAAACGTAACAATGGGACAGGAAGTGTATCAGTCTACTGGATGTGAGGTCACTGTGAATTGGAATAACAACAATGACATGATTTGGAATCAATTTGATGGTAGCTTTCCTTTTTGTTATCAGGTAGTTAGGACATGCCATTGAGAAATACAAGGTTATGTAGAAGATTATTCTGTAAATATTATGGAGATACATGAAAAACACGAGCGTAAGAGTGTTAAAGCTATTGGGAATCTGTTTGTATGCTTTCATGCAGGTACGTATTTAAGTGTGAGTCTTCCCTCATATCTAATTCGACTAAAACCTGTGGGTCATAATTTTCCTCTGGCAGGACTCCTGAAATCATCCTTGACGAAGCTATTCCAAGTCTTGCTTTATATCTATGATGTCATTTAATCTCCATTACTCATTATTCTTCATTTTCACTCTGCACTCGTTCCTTGGGTGATTTAATTCAGCATCATGGCTTTAATAGCAGCTATTTGCTGATGACTCCCCAATTTAGTTTCCAGACTTAGCATCGCCTCAGTACTCTCACCATGAAAATCCAATCGTCTGCTTGACATCTCTTGAATGTCAAATTGGTATCTCAAAGGTAGCGTTCTATAAGCATGGCTTCTGGAAGTACCCAACAAATGTAATCCAATATTTATTTGCCTACAATCCTTCTGGCCTCCATAAGATGGTAAACATGGCCTTTCAGTGAGTTGCTCAAGTTAAGCAAACAAATAATCTTTGCTCCCACTTTTTCTTTCATTTCATAACCAACTACCATGTTCTAGAAACATTATTTTCACAACATAGAAAATATGACCCTGGGTACTATTAGTAGCTAATCCAAGCTAATATCCTTTCTACTGTTGAAGACTATGATGGCCTCTGATCTGTTAGCCTGTCTCTGCACTGGCTCTCCTAAGAGACTTTTCCATACAACAGCCAGGCAAAATTCTTTTGTTAAAAGTCAAATTAGTCATGTCATGTAGATACTCAGCACTATTCCATTCTGTTCTATTGCATTCCAAATGAAGCCCTTATGTGACCTTATTTGTGTTCACAGTAGAGTGGTCCCCTCTAGGGTGTCCATGGCACAGTAACTTTCTTCAGACACCACTGGGACTCCTACAGCTAATCAAGGCTCTTGATTATTATGGGTCATCATGACCTCTCTGTCATCCTTTCTTGTCATCCTCCTTTTCAGCCATGTTGCTCTCGGCACACTGGCCTTGGCAGGCTTCCATGGATACACACGCTGGTTCCCACCACACAGCACACTATCCCTTTGCTTGGAGCATGATTCTTCCACATTTTCATGTTGCTTATTCACTCTCCTTCTTTCTTTTGAGACTATTACCAGTTCATTAACCCTTAGCCAGACTATCTACTCTAGCCAGTCTAACTACCCTCTCTGCCCACTAACTATGAACTTTTAATCATTATGTATCTCCACTTAACATCAAACACACCCACAAAAACAAATACACCCATGTATTTGAATTACGCAGACTGGTGAATGACTCAAAATCTGGGAACATGGCACAGCCTTTGCTTATTGCATGCCTCAGCATATAATAATTACTCAATAAATTTTTGTCAGATTGAAATGAGTCCATAATGTGTTCATCGTTTATCACTCATTTACTCATATAGATTTTTACATTAAGTAAAAGATTCAACTGACCATCTGTGCAAGCACATAAAAATATTAAAATATTTGAAGCAGCCATATAGTGGTAGCTCTCTGCTTTCAGTACAATGTCTCTTCCTTTTGTTTGGAAAGTTCGCCCAGGTAGATGGCATATGGAGCAGCCCTTTTGAGGTAGATACAAAGCAAGATTTTTATTTCCAACTTGGAATTGAGGCAATTAAAAGTTAAATCGATTTTCATATTGTAAAGTGTAAAAGCACAAATGAATATGGGATTCATTAACTAAAGCTGCGTGGTTTGGGGAAGCATCAAGTTCATTCTGACTCACATTGACATCATGTCAAACCAAACAAAATACTGCTCTCTTCCTGTGCAATTCTTAAACTTGCTGAGCTCATTGTGGTAGCTTCACTGTCCTCCATCTCCTGGAGGGTTTTGCCCCTTTTCACTGTCCCTATCCTAAATTGTATGTTCCTTCGCAGTTCATGGTAGACTCAACACTCTTCTCTAAAACCATAATTCTAAAGAATCAATTCTCTTTTTCCTTTCTCATATGTAGGGCTTTTCATGTATATGAGGCTATTGAAAATGCCCTGGTTATGGGTTAACTGCCGTGAGGTCTGTGGTTCACCTTTGATTTTAATTACTTTAATTCAATTTATTACTTGCTCTGCTGGAGAAAACCAAGACTGTCTGTTCCAAACATAGCCCTGGGAAACTGTAGGAGAAGTTCTGCTCTGTCCCATAGGACTGCCATGAGTTGAAACGGACTTGATGGCAGCACATTTTTCTCCATTCTTTTTTTGGTTTGGGGTCATGAGCACCTTAGTCCTTTAGGCGATGTCTTCCCTTTTTAAAAAAATCATTTTATTGGGACTTGTACAGCTCTTATCACCATATTTACATCTATCTATTGTGTCAAGCACATTTGTACATTTGTTGTCATCATCGTTCTTTCTACTTGATCCCTTGGGATCAGATCATTTCCCCCTCTCTCCTCGACCCTTCCTCCCAGGCAAACCCTTGATAATGTATACATTCGTACTATTTTTTCATGTCTTACACTGACCAACATTTCCCTTCACCCACTTTTTGCTTGTCCATCCCCCTGGAGAAGGTTATATGTAGATCATTTTGATCATTTCCTCTTCACTTCCCCCATGATTCTCTTACCCTCCTGGTGTCGCTACTCTCATGGTTGCTTGTAGGGGGTTCTCTGTCCTGTATTCCCTCTGTTTTCAGCTCTTATCTGTACTTATGTAAATCCTCTGGTCTAGCCAGGTCTGTAAGGTAGATCATGATAGTTGGGATCATGATAGTTCGGGTGAGGTAGGAGAGAAAGCATTAAAAAACTAGAAGAAACTTGTGTGTTTCATCGGTGCTGTACTGCACCCTCACTGACTCATCTCTTCCTTATGACCCTTCTGTAAGGGGAAGTCTAATTGTCTATAAATAAGTTTTGGGTCTCTCCCTTATTTACATTGATGTGATTTTTTTGTTGGGGGGTCTTTAATGCCTGATACCCCGTCCCATAAACATCTCACAATCACACAGACTTGTCTGCTTCTTCTATATGGACTTTGTTGCTTCTTAGATAGAAGACCACTTGTTTGTCTTTTTAACTCTCTAATGAAGTCTTATCAGCAGACTTGTTTGAATTTTTTTGTTGCTGTCTTGATGGAAATTCACTGTGGATCTAAGTAAATTGAAAACTTGGCAATTTCAATAAGATCTTCATTTTTCATGATGTTTCTAATAAGTCCTTGTGAGAATTTTATGCTGAATTAGGATCTGTATTAGCAGTTGTGATCTTTGATCTGCATACTAGTATTCCAAGTGTGGTTGTGTCCTATGCCTGTCACAAGTTGTTAATGAGCCTTCCTTTAATCCTAATGTGGAAATATCCTTTATATAGTTCAGTTTGTCAGATTATTTTCTTGGTATTATATTCACCATCAAAAAGAATATTTCAAGATTTATTCAGAACTACAACATGGGAAGTAACCAGAAAATATTCATAAATTTATAAGGCAGGTCAGATAGTATAACTATTCTTCAGATTCACAAAACCAATTTCTAATACCAGTATAAATAAACTGAAGATTTTTACCAACTTTTTCAGTCAGAAATTGAGCAAACATGCAATCATGATGCACTTATAGTTCCTGGTGATTGGAATGCAAAAGTTGGAACTAAAAAGTGTCAATAAATTCATATATTTACCTATACATATCCCTACATATTACTTTGCAATGAAAGGAATAGAGGCCAATGTATATGCTAAGCATTAAGATTGCAGGAAGACTTTGAGCCTACACTCAAGGTCTCCGTTAACACCAGAACGCTTTCTTCTAATAATCTGGCACTCTTTGATACACACCTTCCCAACACATAGTCACTGAAGACAAAATTGGTGCATAAGCAAGTTATGGTGAAGTTAGCGATGGTCCCCAACTATTAAAAGATATAGCAACTTGGGCCTTAAAAGCTTGAAGGTAAACAAGCAGCCACCTTAGAGGGAAGAAAATAAACCCACATGAAAGAAGCACAATAGCCTGTGTGATAATGAGATGTCGATGGAAGCAGGTTTAGGTATCGAAAGTTCCAAAGCAAATAATTATATTGATATAAAAGAGGGGGGCTAGCGTGGAGACCCAAAGCCCATCTGGAGATGTTTGGACATGCCCTACACAGAAGGGTTTCAAAGAAGTGATAATTCAACCAGGGTGCAGTATAGAACTAACAGAGCACACATCATTCCTCTAGTCCCTGAATGCCCCTTCCCCACCCCCACTAAAATGACTCAGTTCTACCTTACAAATGTAGCTAAACTGGAGTACACACATTGGTACAGATAAGAATTCTTGACACACAGAATACAGGATAGATAAAACCGTCAGAAACAGTACTGGGAGTAATGATATCATGAAAGGAGGGATGGTGGGAGTGAGGGGAGGAAGGGAAAAAAGGGGGAACCAACACAAGGTTGGATATATTGCCTTTTCCAGGGGGATGAAAACAGAAATGTTGGTGAAGGGAGACAATGCACAATGTAAGACAAAATAACAATAATAATAACAAGAATAATAAATCACTGATCGAGGATTCACACAGGTGGGAGGAAGAGCTAAAAAGAGAAG
Source organism: Nesogale talazaci (assembly GCA_004026705.1). Lineage (NCBI taxonomy): Eukaryota > Metazoa > Chordata > Mammalia > Afrosoricida > Tenrecidae > Nesogale > Nesogale talazaci. The sequence goes on along the minus strand of PVJH01003670.1, from coordinate 94,548 downwards.
CTGATATCAAAGGGTCAAGTAGAAAGATAATGTTTTGGAAACATTGATGGCACATATGTACAAGTGTGCTTACTGTAATTGAGCAGTGGATTGTTGTAAGATTTGTAAGAGCCCCCCCAATAAAATTATTCATTAAAAAAACAAAAAAGGTTTAATATTTGGAAAACGTAGATTTGATAAGCATACATTGTAAATCACATCCTGGAATTTTGCAAAACCAATACTTTCTTCATTGCAAAAACTACTTTCAACAGTCTATAAGGTGATGATATGCATGTACTAAGATGAGATGCTCAGACATCAAATGGATTCTATCTGTGAAAAAGACAATATTATCACTCAGAAAAAACACAGGGACCAACTATGAAACAGACCATCAATTGTTCATATTCAAGTTAAATTTAAAGCTTAAGAGACTTAAAACAAGTTTACAAGAACCGAAGTACAACCTGGAGAATATCCCACTTGAATTTAAAATACATCTTAAGAGTAGATTTGGTGCATAGGAGTCTAATGATTAAAGGTGAGATAAACTGAGAGATACATGAAGAAAGTAAAAGATCATTAAAAAGACAGGACATGAAGAAAAGACCAACACAAGTCAGCAATTACTGTGAAACTTGTTCTTGAACAATAAGCAGTTAAAGAGAACTGAAAAAACAGATGATGGAAAAGAGCTAAACACATTTCAAACAGTGACTTGAGACAAAAAAGACAAATAGTAAAACAATATGTGCAGAGACCCGGAGTTAAAGAACCAAAGGGGAAGATCACAGATGGGAGTTCTCAAGTTGAGAGAATTGAAGTACAATCCAGCTTTGAGTTGCAATATTGGAAGATTTCATGAGAAAGATACTGTAGGGCATGAGAAACATCAAGAGGATGTTGACAGAATGCACATTCTGTCAAAAATGATCAATATTCAGTCATTTCGGGAGGTAGTATGTACATGAAGATATTGAAGGGAAAAGTACAAGCTGCAGTAAGCACATTCATCATTGCCACAAATCAAAGATTCCAGGATTTGTCAATATACCATTTGAGTCATTTCCACAAATAGGTGGAAAATACTTACTTATTAATGCCAGGAAATTTGGGTAACAGCTACCTTTTCAACCAATTGACTAGAAGTGATCCATGCATGGACCTCAGCAAGCTCTTGGCTCAATGTGTCAAAAGTGTTGCACATGGATCAATTAGCTCAAAGAGCTGATCTTTCTTTCCATCAATCTTTTTTTTTTGGGGGGTGGGCATCACTGCCCTCTGGTGATGGGAGAGGAGGCCTAGTCTTGCTCTTGGAGAGCTGCTGCTGGATTTGAACCTCCAACCCAGTGGGCCCCAGTCCCACGCACAACCACTACACCACCAGGGCCCAGCCCCTCCATCAATCTTTTAAGTAAGATAGAAGTTAATGAAGAACCTTTTATTGAATGATCGTAACTTGACATAAATAGTGATTTTACCAACTATCTGAAATTCTTAGAAAGTTTTTTGGGGAAATGCCATTATCTTCTCATTTCTTTTTACATGAACCCTTTTGAGGCGTTTTAATATATATTTTGCTATATAATTCATATTAGCATGCACAAAAGTGGCAACTCCAGGTGATGACATACAGAAGGATGCTGATAAGCATTTTTAGTTCTTCCTAATTAAAGATGTTATGAATTGTTTTTTCTGGGTACAACTAAGTACAATGGTTTGGTGTCCCCAAGAACTTTGTTTGTCTTCTTCTTTATGTCCCATTTTTTCTTAATATTTGGAAAAACACATTGAAATATTACTTGGTGATATTATCATCTGGTGATTTTAAAAAGTTCTTGTTTTTGTTTATATTTCTTCAAAGTTCTCTTTAAGTCATGAGGAAATCTTTGGCTATAAATTATATATCTTCAAAAAATTATATATTTTCATGTGTGTATATATCATATATTATCTAAATGTTTGTATGTATATAGGAGCACTTCTATGATTTTCTCTCTTAAAATGTATTTCAGCATTTTCCTACCTTCGCCTTCCACTACAAGATTGTTTTAAAAATGTAGTTTATGCTTGACATTTCTGTGCCTGCATTCTACTGAAACCAAAATCAGAAAGCAAATTTGCTGCCATAGCCCCACAAGGACAATGTAGGCTGAGAAAAACTGCACCTTCTGGTTTTTGAGCCTTTATTTATTTATTTATTTTAAAGCATAGAGTCTCATCTTTGTCCTGTGGAGTGATTTTGAACTGCTGATGCCGGACTAGCAGTTAGACTCGAGACTCTCTGTCTCACCAGGGATCCTTTCACTGAGGCCACTCCTATTAAATTTACCAGGGGAATCCATAGTGCTAAACCAGATTGACCCTTCTCTTTCTTGTGTGCTCCTAAGGGTTCATAAGCACTAATGATGATTGGCATTCCACGGTGATCCAAACTCTCTTCTGCCTTTTCCTGCTTTTCTCCTCTTCTGATTCCATACCTTCTGAACTCACTTTTCTGGTTAACCTTTAAATGACAGTCTGTGATCTCCTTTTCTTCCTAACTGTACAGGATTCCTACATGAATTCAACCAGCCTCCTAGATGAAAATGCCATCTGTCTGTCATGTACCTTCAACCACACTACCCACAGACTTACTCCAGTATACCTAACTGCTTTCTTACAACACTATTTTGATTTCTGGTTCAAGTTTAACATAATTAAGAAGTATAATTCTTAATTGGATGTCCATCCCATGGCACTCCTCTTTTCCCCCTGCCCTTTCCAATAAAGGGATTCAAGAACAACCTTTATCCTTATGTTTCCACATGACATTATCAAACTACTTTGCCTCTATTTCTGAAGCATGTCAAATGTGAACTCATCTCTATTGCTGCCACACTTACCTAAGTCACCATTCTGTTTTGCCTGATCTTCAAGAAACCCATTTATTTCAGTTTTCCCCCAATGCAACCCTTTGTTTCTATGTTAGCTATTTTTGATTATTGAATCAAATTGAATGAACACTGAAAATAAAATCTGCCCTAGGACCTTTGGAGTTTAATCTAAGTCCTCACTCTAGTTTACAAAGTTCTACATCAGCAGACCTCCTTAGAATTTGTTACATTCAATAAAGACAAAATATGTCACTTATGTGCACACACCATCTTTTTTGGTCCCAAACACAAAAGCTTGCACATTCCTTGCAACTCCTCTGATATGGTTATTGTGGAATGCCAATCTGTTGGTTTGTGCCTGATTCTTTATCTTGCTATTCATATTTCAACTTTACTTCTGAAGGGCATCTCCCTGGACTATCTAGTTCCTTTTTTTCTTTCATGTTGTCCTATTTTCAGCATCTGTGGCACATGTCTACCTTGAGTCTAAAGCAGTGTCTGTCTTGATAGGTGCTCCATAAATATGTGTTACCATTATTTTCTTGTGGGTTTTTTTTGGAAGATGTCAGAGAAATTTTGTAGTGTTTGGATTTGCTTATTTTTAAAGGAATAAAGAACATTTAATTTTGTTTGAATTATAGTAATTAAGGCATAATACAGAAATGCAATTGAGAATAAAACAAGGAGGAAACTCAACCCTAAATTGAATATTTTAGGAAGCAGAATCTAATTAACTAGAATGGGATAAATCTGTTTTTTGAGGAAATGAGAAGGGAAACAGAATCTATAAAGACATAGGATTTTGGCTTACATTTTTTTTAAAAAGCCAACAAATTTTTATATAGAAAAATCATCTTTATTCTTACTTGCCCATAGACTTGTAAAGCTCTGAGTTATGGTATTTGAAGGAAGATTGAAACAAGACTCTGCTTTGTCCTTTCACCTCCTATTTGGCTCTAAATGTAACTCAGGCAAATGGACTCTGAAGTTCCAGTTAGCTCTGTATGATATGAGAAAGTCCATTGGCTATGTTACAGGAAAGCACAGAAAGAGAACCCAGGTTCTCCAGCAATTTTTCATCCTTTTACAAAATGTGCTTCTGGAAGCTTCCTTCAGTAATTTTAAATATTTGGATGAGATAAGACAGTTGGAGGACTTTGATATATATTGCATTAAAAATCAACAGCTTTTTTTAAATACAGTTTTTGCCAGTAGCGGAAACAACTCATCTGTTTCCCAGAAGCTGTTCACCCTTCCTTTGGTCCCAGAGTTTTCATTTTCCTCTCATTCCATTCTACTTTGAATGGGCAGGTTTTCTGTGACATTGGCTAAGTCATCTTCTCAGGAGCTAGTCTGTGCAATTTAGAGCACTACATGTCCTTGGTTGTGTGACAGAGTCCTGCAGGTGTAGTGCTTGCACGTTGGGTCATGATCCTCTTGGTGGTCAGTTCCAAACTGCCAGCATCTCCACCAGGGAGAGTCTGTGAGTTCTCTCAGAAACCCACGGAGGGGCACCAGGAGTCAACACTGAGTCCGTGCAAGGAGTTTGGGCTTTTGAGTTTTGGTTGTACTCATTGGTTCAATGATAGGATCAAATGTAATAAAACTTATTTTGGGAATGTTGCTTTCTCTCTTGTTTTTCTTCACATAGCAGATGGTATTTGAGGCCTGGTGGTGTAGTCGTTGGGTGGCAATCCACGTGGTTGGCGGTTTGAAGCTCCAAGAAGTTCTGTGAGAGAAAGACTACACTTTCTACTCCCATAAACAGAGTCTTGGAAACCCACGACTGTGAGTCACCATCGGGTCGATGGCAGAGGGTTTGGTTTTCGAGGTGCTGCTATCTTGTCAATCCTAAGAGAGTGTACAGCTGATTGGGTGTGAAAGACAGACAGACTTTAGATTGAGACATCCAGCCCACTGGAACCCACTACCTTTCTAGCTATGGGAACCAATGAGTTTCTATCTGGAGTCATATTTTCTGTTCCTTATTGGTGAATAGTTTCTTCCTGCAATGATTAATATAAGGGTTCATTTAATTTTCTTTTTTCCTGTGTTTTTAATTTTTTTTTTTTGCTACCCTTATGTTTTCCCTTGAAAATTAGAATCAAACAAAACAGATTGTCATGCACTTTGGGATACTACAATTATCTCTGGCTTGGTTAATTGCTAAATTTTAGATCTGATAGTCATATGGCAGTCTTTTAGGCAATATAAGTATGTCATATTTTCTATTTTTAAAACCCCTGAAGATAAAATACTTTTTATTAAATATGGATTCAATTTTCAGAGATATCTTTGCACACTAGTTCATGGAAATCATGACATACAGGTTTTGAAAGGACTAACAAAGACCACATTGCTATCCTAAACTTACTTTTCCAATTGCCTATAAAGGATCAGCTATAAGAAACATTGGAATGGCAAGGGATCTTTGTGAAAGGTACCATTGATTATGATGGCTCAGAAACCGGGTAACTAATTTTAGTTTTGGTGGTCATAACAAAGGAATCATGGAAGACTTGGTGCATGACTTGGACTTTAGAATCTAGGTCGGATTTGGGTAGCTAGAGAACATTTTAAAGATGATTTATGGTAAAGGGCAAACAGCAGCACTTTGGTGCCTTTGGTCAATAGCAGAGCCATTATGATTGAACTGAAAGATGTCCTTTAATACATGAAACCATTTTTAGCACAACACAACAAATCCTATTAAGAATGTGGTTTGGGCAACTTAACACAGACCTACACTTGAAGGCATTTCCATTAACAGCTGAGAAAATTGAGGTTTTGCACAGTTAGGTGACTTACCCCCATTTTACAGTGAAGAGTACTGTGCAAAATTTATGACATTTCAGTGCAGACCTTGTCCATTGAAGGTTGGTTAAGTAAGGTGGGGCTGGTCCACGATTAGCTAACAAAACCACTGAGAAACATGGGAGGAAACCCCTAGCGGGATCTTTTGGGCAATCTTTTAGTTGCCTATCTAGTGAACTGTTTGAGTGGAGTCAGGATTTGGGGGCAGTTGTATAGAAGTAAAGTGAGGCATCTTTTGGGGGATTCATGATGCCTCTGACATAAAGAAGCATCTTTTACTTGGAATGAGATTTCCTTTGCCTCATTTCATCCCATTCTGCCTGGAAGTAACTTGTTCTCATCACTGGCTCTGTTCCCTAGCCTGTTTCCACAGGTTAGAGGGAAATTAGAATTGGAACAGGGAGGTTAAAGTCTGGTTCGCATCAGATGTATTTAAAGTCTATTTGTAAATTTTTCTAACAGCTGCAAAGTGGCTTTTTTAGCACATCTAGTAATTGAAATTATTTTGTAATGCAAGTCTTGTCATACATCATTAAGATCATCTTCCTACCTCTAGGCCCATTTAGGAGTGGTTCAGACATTTGGACTGCCCTGCTGAATAAATCTAATTTGTTTATAGCCATCAGAAATGCAACATTAGCTTTGGTGAGTCCAGAGTGCCTGCTACATTCAGATAGTCAGATGTCTGCAGCCACACCAGCTTTAGTGTTACTTTGCAGAATCTGTCCGTGTCTTGGTTGCCAGCATGTGAGAAGAGCAGGTCTTTGTTATTTATTACCAGACATGATCTTTTCCCTTAAGATCTTTGTCTCTGGCTTTCACCATTAAATTGAGAAACAGGGAATGGCCACAAAGCTGCCGTGCTAATCCCACTGCCTTAGCCTTGAAACACATCTTCAGTCTTGCGTTGATCTTTCTTATTATTTCCATTTTTTCTGTTGCTGCTCTCATAGTGTTTCTGCTTTGTCACCTCATTTCTTGTGTTTTCAAGGAATGAGGACGCTGCAAACATACTGTTTTCCTCCCTTCTCCTTTTATTAGACAAGCTGTCATTGTTACTTATGGTCGGGGTGGCGCTGACTCGTGGTGACCCATATGCAACCATTCAAAATGCTCCCTCACCCCGAGGGAAGCTTCATGACAAGTTGCTAAGCCTTAGGCCATTGTTGCAACCACTCTATATCTTGATTGCCTTCCCATCCAGGGTCCCCATCTGCCGGCACTCTGTGTAACACTATCCTGTTGAGATGCATAGATTCCCACTGGTTCATTTTCAGAAGTAGATGCCCAGCTCTTTCTTTTCATCTTTATTAATTTGGAAGCTCCGGTGAACCCTGTACATCAGTGTATCCTTCTGGTGTTTGAGATGATGGTGCTCTCGTTTCCAAGCCCTCAAACAAAAGAAAACTCATGGCAACTGAGTCCATGCTGACTCATAGCCACGTTCTCTGGGTTTCCAAGACTGTAGCTCGTTATGGGAGTGGAAAGTCCAATCCCACTTCTGGGGAGCTCCTAGTCATTTCAGACTGCCAACTCTGAGGACCACAGCCCAGTGTGTAACAGCTTCACCTCCAGGGCACCTCTATCACTACTAGTATGATAGGGAAGGTACCATCGCATCACAGACTGAAAGAAGACTGTGGTTGTTAGAAATGCTAGATACATAAATCCTCATTCGTGTACACATGCAGGAACTAAGGAGAGGCATGCCCTAAATGAGAAGCAGGCATTCAGATAGTCACTCGAAGAAGTCCTACATTGGAGCGAGCAAAGGAGAGGACGGAGCTGTGTTGTTAGGCTGGGTTGATGAGAGAAACGAAACCATGGACTCTCATTTGTGTAAGCAAGAGCTTTATACAGAAGAGCAATTGCATAGGAAGAAAACGCCCCAACCCAGTCCAGAGCAAGTTGATATGTCTGATATCAATCTGATACAAGTCTATTCGTGCCTCTTCAGTTTCATGAAGTCACGTGAAATGATGCAAAGTGCAGGACAATCGCAGGCCACTGCATGAAAAGTCTTGTGGAGACAATGCTGCTCTTTGAAGCATCTCAGTGCCAACACGAGTCTCCATGTGGTTATTCCAGCTCACTTATTGTGACTCTTCAATCAGAAGGTGAAGCAGAGAGAGAGGTCTCAGCACAGGTCTCAGCAGGTCTCCTCACAGGTCTCTGCTTGTCTTGTCAATAGAAAGGCAAAGGCAGAGATCGAGAGAGAGAGAGAGATGGAGAGAGAGAGAGAGAGAGAGAGAGAGAGAGAGAGAGAGAGAGAGAGAGAGAGAGATAGAGAGAGAGAGAAGATACTCCTAGAATCTGCAGGAGAAGGCTATGCCCACAAGAAGGCATCATCAGACTGTGACCTGATTGGCAGGCTAGACTGCACTTGCATTCACTGTTAATAGCCTTAAGTTGACCTGAGATTAAGTAACTACCACAGGCTAGGAGAGAGCAACAGGCAGGTGCTACAGTAGGAACCAAACCTACATAAAAAACAATGTTGTAAAACAGAACCTGAAAACAGTCAAAAACCCGAGACAGTATAATCCAAAAACCCAGCAAACATCAAATGATTTGTTGAGAAGAAACAGGGTTGAGGTAGAACTCCGCAGGCCTGGACACAGCTGGCTTTTGTTGGCACTTGTTATTTTCTTCTGTTCCACATTCGAAAGCTTCTCCTTCCAGAAGTTCTTTAAGACGTTCAGCATTTTATACCACCCTTGATTGAGAACTGATGCATAGTGCTTTGCATATATTATCTCTAATCCTCACAAGAACCCTCAAGGTAACTATTCTTTCCTCCAATTTTACTGATGAGAAATTTGTAACCCAGAATAATTTAGTAAATCTATCTTGGGTTATGCAGTTATGATATGGCAGAGAGATCTGGGGTTTACATCCAGTTTTGTCAACACCCCAACCTGGTTTTGTCTGTATTCTAGCATCCAGCTTTCCTTCCATTTAATTAAATTCTGAGTCAAAATGTCATCTCTACAATTGAAATAAAAACAAACAAAAATCCAACCATACTTGGCTAGAAGACTGAGAGCTGAAAGAAAATGTAGAGTTCAAGTAAGCCCATTGAATGTCTTGATTGATAATTTCAGATACTTTAAATAATTTTGGTACATTCTTCATTCCAGTACTGCTGTACCAAAAACACCACAATTGGGTGTCCTTACAGAAGAGACATTTATCTGTCATAGTTCAGGCAGGAAATCTGAAGTCAGTGCATGACACCAGGAAAAGTTCTACTTTGTCTATTTTAGTTTGTAGGAACCAGCAGTCCTTTAATTCTGAGGCTTGTAAATGTATCTGTCCTGAGAGTATGTCTTCATGTAGGGCCTTCCCCTCATGCTTTTCTGTGTCCATTGTGCTCCTTTTAAACCTAAGACATGCAGGGCCTCATATCCTCTCTGATGTCTTGAAAGTAACAAAAGCTAACCTCTATTTCTAAATAGAAGCACACCCACAGGGATAGGATCCATTTTTCAAAATCTACAGTGTATGTACAGGGGGAGAGTACACAATTCAACCTTTAGATAAAGGCCAAGGTTTATGGATTCCTAACACCAGTATCATGCACCCACTTGTTTAGGTTTTACTTACTGCCATCTAGTCTATGTTGACTCATAGTTAAGGTTATAGGTGTTCACTCTGTGAATCCAGAATGGCAATCATTAACTGACTAAGCAATTCAAATTCATTAAGCTCTAAGAGAGATTGCCAACCAACTGAATATATTGTAGAGGTAATTCTTCATGAGGATGATCATAGATGAGGACTTGGTGTCACAACAAGCCCACCATACATGAACTGCATGCGCTCCCCCCCCGCCCCGCGCCCCCAGCCCCAGTTCATGAAAGATAGTTATGGATTTCTTTGGTCACATAGGGTTTTCTGTGGCTTGTCCTATGAGACATTTTAACGTGTTAAGGGAAATGAAGTGCTGATCTAAAAGAGGAGGAAGAATTACTTCTGATATTGAAGAAACAACCCATGGTGTTAATCCTTTAAAGTACGTTAAATCCTGGAGTTGGAACCTGGTTTTGTTTTGCACAGACTTGAAAAAGAAAAGCACAGAGCCCATCACATTTTCATGGAATCCGTTCTAATTTTAGAATGAGTAAGAACAAACAGTGTAATTTATTTTACCATCTTCCTTGCCAGAATTGTTCTATCTGCCAAATACCAGCTAGGTGATCTTTCTAAAACAGTAGTTCTCCACAGAGGCACCAGAAGCCTCTGCATCACCTATGAATTTAGAAAAAATAAAATTCTCAAACCGCACCCCAAATCTACTAGATAAAACACTCTAGGGTTGGAAAGTAGCAACCTGTATCTTAGTAAGTTTTCCCAGATGTGTCTGATGCCTGTTCTCAAACACAGACCTATTTCCCCCCTGTCAGGAAGATTTTAAATGTCATGAATATGAGATAGACCAAACCTAGACATTGTGTCTTGGCTTCCATACTTGTCAAGTCATAAAGCACAGCTCACCATGCTAGAACGCCAGTTCCATCCTTGTGACATGTCTTCTTTCCAGTTCTTGGGGCTGTTTTCTTTATGGTTATGTCCTTCTAAGGCAGCTTCTCTATATGTGACAGTGAAGAGAGTCAATGAGAGCTCTGAGCTTACATATTTCTCATGAATGTCTTTCCTAACAGTTCCTCTGATTGGTTCCCCATAAGTTTCTTTCCCTACCTGAAGTAATTATTGTGTCCCATTGGTTGGAACACTCTGCCTGTTGAAGTTTGTTTCACTTGTTCAGCATTGCTGAAAACACATTTGTTGAGAGGATCTTGGGAGAGAGGGGTATGAACTAGTTAAAAAAAAAGAGATAAAAGAGCAGAAGTTCATTATGAAATAACTTACCTATATGGCCAATTGAGTGCTACTGCTTAAAATGGATGTTTTTAATGTCAGTAGTTTTCAACACTTTCTGCATATTGCAACCATTTATGTAGCATATCACTCAGCATCTTTGGACAGATGGCTTACTCCAAGAATAGCTGCAGGGAATTTAATAAAAGTTCTGCTTAAAGAGGTTGAGATAGCGTTATGGAGCCACCAAAGAAAGTATGGTTAGCAACATCAACAGTAAGAACAAATTACTACCCTAGGCCAGAAAAGGCAGACAGAGGGAAGAGTGCCAATGGAATCCAGTTATGACAGTGACCACCCAAGGAAATATGGCCACTCTTAGATACGAGGAATGCCAAGAAAGAACTGGACATTTTGACAAATATCTCCACCACCACCAGGTTTCTACTATTAACTTTGTTATAGAGACAAACCCAATGTGAAGGCAGACTCTGAGAGAGTTGGGAAGAGGCAGCTTTTAATTATCAACATGCTATGGTATAAGTGAGGACAGATATTGAATGGAAGTACAAATTAAATGAAGCATAATAAGCACCCCTAGTTGTTTTCGGGGGGCAAGTAATGCTTCTGAGGTCCCTGGAGATTTTAATCCTTTTAATTAGATGGAAGCTGATGTATCTATATCTATTTTAAGTTAAAGTTGTAACTTGCACAAATAAGAGTTCACAAATTGTTAAGTGTAGACCTTGATGGGTGTACACGCCCATGTAACCCCCTGGCAGTCGAAGAGGCAGCACTTCACTGGCATCCTAGGAGTGCTAGCATCATCCTCCACTTTCTGCCCAAAGGAAATCGCCAACCTGATTTGAGGCAGGATTCATAGGTTACTCATTTTTCAAATTTATATACGTAGTATGAGTAAACGTATAATAAAACACTCTAGATAAAACACTGCTAGAGTCTTGGTTCATACACACACTGTTACTACCAACCAATGTTTCAACAGATGACTGCAGACACATTTTCTTAGGAACACACTTGTCTTAGTATCATGGGAGTTGCCTTCAGGAAAACGATCATCCAATCAAAACTGGTTTCCTAGTAATCAGCTCTTCTCTTTTCAGAATTATTTTTGATCCCTACATTCAAAGAATATGATTTGAGCCCTTCCAGGAAGCCAAACATTCCGTTTTGTTATTGTGTAAATTAAAGTCTGCATTGTTTTTTGGTGAAGGGTTGGAAAGATGAAAACATAGTCTTCAGAAGTATGCAGACCTGTAAGTCAAAAATATGTCAAAAAAAGCTTCTTGGTTTAATATTTTTAAATAAAAGTTTCTGTGATTTTATGGCAATAGTTTCTGACTGTTAGTATCATATAGTATATATTCTTGTGGGCATTTCTACTTTCAATCAATTAGATTTTATACTGCTTATATGTTTAAGTAAACAATAACTTGGAACAACACTGCCATATAGCTGTTTTTGATCACACACACGAAACTAAAAAAAAAAAAAAGCCCAACAGCCCAACATGTAACTACTATTGCCAAGACATGTTGTTGATATCACCTGTAGAAAAAAGAGAAGTGTTGTCTTCTTGACTTTTTAAATTAGACCCTTTATATCTTTATATTTTAGATAGAAACTAAAAGTGGATTCCTATTTTGCAATTCTTCAAAAGTTACACTGCTACTAACTTAACGTCATTAGATAGCTAACACTTGGAAGAATTGATGCTCTTCTTTAATCCTTCAAAAACAGTTTCGTTTAACTTGTCTCAGTCACCCAAAAAAAATATAAACCAGTGAATTGGAAAGTGCATGAAAAAATAGCCGACTCCATAAAGTGGTATAGGGTGAATATGAAAAGAAGGATACTGTTTTGATAGAATATCCATTTTGCAGAGATCATCCTTTTACAAGAGGGGCATAGCCTTTCATCGCTGAGTCAAAGATTCTGAGAAATGGTATGTGTATCCATGAGAATAAAGTGTTCACATTGTTTGAATATCACATGTCAGGCTTATGAGCAGTAGAGAATTATTTTAGCAGGATAGAATGAAGTGACACATTTCATTTTTGAGGGAAAAGAAATGTGCCACATAGATACATAACTAGAACAGCAATTTCTACCCATACATGGGAGGAATTTCTACTTTATCTATTTCTAAAATCCAACTGTCTATCTAAAAGTGTGACAAAGCATCCAAAAGGTCTATTATAAAGAAAGAAGTTTATTTAACATAGCACATGATAGAATTATAATGTGTAACCCCATCAAACATTATTTAATGTGAACTGGTGGACAGTAATTTTAAGTTTTCAAGTTAAATGAGATTTCATCACCTTTTAGGCCAAAGTCATTGTTATATGATGAGGCCCATAATATGTCCAGTGGCTAGAATCCAGTTAGTTCCTTTGGGGGACAAAAATATATATTTAGACCTTGGTTTAGGAATGGCATATGAAGGGACTTCTCTAATGGGATTCTTATATTTCTTAAAAGAAGAATATTTGTTAAATATCTTCTACTTTATCCATAAAATTCTGGATAAAGACAATTCTTGCAATGGCATCAAGATTAGATGGTCATTGGAAATGCCTTCTTGGTTGTGGGATCTAGGGTAGTTACACAATCTGTTGTCAATTTGAGACTTCAAAGTGAAGGTGTGAGAGTTGGCCTGTCAATCAGGTCACAGCTTGATGACCTCATTTAGAGGCAATGAGGAGTACTAAATAGCTCATTGGAGGCGGGACACGCACCCATTCCTTCTGAAACATTCCTGCAGGCAGGACACATATAGGCTCAGCTATGCTAGACCCCTGGAACTGAAAGAGCCATGTGGAGACTCGTGCCAGTACTTCCACTGCTAAAAAGTCTGTGGAGACAGACTTTCTATCTACTGGTCTGTGATCTTCCTGGATTTGGCATTATTTATGTGTTGTGCTTTGCATATATTGGTATCAGACAGATGGGTGAATATTGGGTGAATCCTTATGGATTTGATCTGCAGTGGACTTGGATGTTTTCTCAATATACCGTTGCTCTTATATATTCTATATTGCTCTTGTATAAGCTCTTTATTATACACATATGAATGTCTCCTGATTTATTTCTCTATTCATTGCACACTGTGCTAGTCTGGGTAGACTAGAGAAACAAATCCATAAACACATACATGTAGATAAGGGAGAGGTTTATATACAAGAGCAATTGAATGTTGAGAAAAACATCCCGACTCAGTCCGGTCCAAGCCCACATATCTGATACCAGTCTATAAAGTCTTCTTCAGACTCATGCAGTACATGCAATGACGCTGAATGCAAGATGATCACAAACCAGATGAGTGGAATACCTTTGGATTCAGTGCTTTGTAAAAATCTGAGCACTGGCAGGGGTCTCCAAATTGTTTCTCTAGTTTCAGAGGTCTGGTTGCGTCCATGTGGCTTGTCTGGCTCAGGGCACTAGGGTATCTCCATGTAGCTTCTCCTCAACGATGTCTCACAGGAAGTAAGCCTTGTCAATAGAGTCTCCAAGGAAGCAAACCGAGAGAGTGCGTGTCTCTACCTCTAAGAAGGAAGAACCGCATTTCCCAGAATTCTCAGGAGAAGGCCATGCCCACACAGAGATCTCATTGGCTATCTCCAGATTGACAGGTTAGACTCTATCCTACACTCTTCATCCTCAAATTGACACCAGATTAGGTGACTGCTGCACAGACTAACACAGATCTTCATCTACGGCAGGGTCTAGCTGCTTTGTTTTAATTATATAAGAAAATCATGCTTATGGAATGAATTACCAAAGAATGCTCGATTGGCAAGGCAGCCAATACTTTCACAGAAAACTATGGTCAGGAGCATATTTTTTTGAGTTATGAAGTTTCCTATAAATCATTCCAAGAGCATTGTTTTCGTTGAGTGACAGACTTATATCATATCCCTAAAATATAAAAGTTCTTTTTACTAACTTTAAAAGTGTTTATTGGACTGAGCCCCGGTGGTGTAGTGGTTGTGCGCAGGACTGCGGCCCACTGGGTTGGAGGTTCAAATCCAGCAGCACCTTTCCAGGAGCAAGACTGGGCCTCCTACTCCCACTACCAGAAGGCAGTGATGCACCCCCCCCAAAAAAAATTGTTTATCATTTCAATATAGAGGAAACCCTAATTTTTAAAAACTAATTTGAGAAGGGTTACAGTCATCATTTCCTTCCTATGAATAGTATTCATTGGGATAAACCCAAAAGAAGCCCTCAAAGCAGACTGATGCCAATGGGCTCCATGGAAAGTCATGCGATCACCAGGTTCCTTAAGACAGTGAATTTTGCCCACCACTCCCATCGCTGACATCAAGTATTAGGGGAAGGGATAAGGTAAAGCACATTAAGACAATTTGAATGAGAATAAGCAAATGTTATCAGTTCTAGAAATATTTCAAATGCCATTTCAGTGACAGTACCAAAAGAAAAGAAGAATGGTATTCCCCCATAGGGTGGCAAAGATTATAAATCTTTGTGGATACATAATGTCACGTGTTTCTCTTTTGGGGTGGGTAGTGTTTTCAAACCACCCACTTGGTGGCGCTTTGGCACAAATGCCAAATGAATCACGGTATTGGATTTAATAAACAAAGCCCTGTGTCAAAGAAACGCTGCATTGTCAATGTCTCCTACATTCAGTCCATGTTGTCAGGTGCCATCAAGCCAGCTCCTGCTCATCATAATCCTGTGTGCGGAGTCGTGGCACATTGTCTGGCCCTGTGCCATTCTTACAGTTATTGTTACGTTTCAGCCCAGTGTTGCCGCTATTGTGTCAATCCGTCTTGATGTGCTTGCTTTTTGTTTTCATTGCACTCTCTATGCAGTAGGATGCTTTTTTTCCAGAGACAGGTCGTTCCTAATTACCCAGTCATGGTATACGGGACAAGACTTTGTTATTAATACGTGGCTGCAGGTCCCCCAAGACAGATTTGGTTTTCCTTCTGATTGTGCATAGTACTATCAGCAGTCTTTGCTGACACTATCTTTCAAATTCATGGTTTCTTCTTCAGTGTTCCTTATTTATTGCTTACCATTCACATGCATCTAACACAGAAACACCATCACTTTAGTCAGGTGTATATTAGTTATTAATGTGGTGTCTTTTCTCTTTAACAATTTAAAGGGGGGGTGTTCAGCAGATTTGCCCAATTCAGTACATCCTTTGATTTTTTAAATTTTTATTTTTGGTGAGTGCTGCTTCCCTGAGTGCTGGTTGTAGAGCCAGGTCAAATTGAAATTATTGGCACTTTAAATCTTTTCACCATTTTTGGCATTTATTATGATGCAATCTATGGGTCAGTTGTGAGGTTTGCCATTTACTTCAGGTGGAGTTTTAATATGTACTGAAATTTTTGTTCTGTGCTTTTCATCAGTAAATGCTTCTTGCAGCAAGCAAAATTGTGTCATCTGCACATTGTTGGTTGTTAATAAGACCCCCTCCAATTCTGATACCAGTTCATCTACATACAGGAAGTTTCTCAAACTAGTTGCTCAACATAACGATTGAAAAAAATATATGGTGAAAGGCTGCAACTCTGATACACATTTTTTCCTAATTTTAGGTCATGCAGTATCTCCTTGTTCTGTTTGAACATTAACTTCTTGGTCTATGTACTACTTGTAGATCAGCACAATGAAGTGTTCTAGAATTCTCATTTTTGCAGTTATTTTGCTTAGGTATTATGCTATACTGTTTAATACCTTTGCATCATCGATAAAACATATGTGAGGATCTTTCTAATATTCTTTGCTTTTAGCCATTATCCTCATGACCTCAACAATTCATTCCAAGACCTGTTCTGAATCCCACTTGAATTTCTGACACCTCCTTATGAAGTACCATGGCAGCCTTTATACATTATTTTCAGCAAAATTTCACTCGCATGTGGTATGCATGATATTTTTGTTCAGTAATTTCTATATGGTGTCTGGTCACCTTTCTGTGGAAAAATGTCATGGACAATGCTGCTAGGGTCTTATCGTGCTAGGGTGTTTGATGTTCTTCAATTGGGAAGGAGTTCTAGGAATGTTCTATAAGCCTGTTTCAAAAAGTCTATTTGAGAATTTGAAGAATTCATCTGATTTTGAGTTGAAATTGACTAGGTGGCAGTGAATTTGGTTTTAGCTTGGTGTTTAGTGTATATGGATATAGATGTTTTTCCCATGCTCTGCCTTCCATGTGACTTAAATGCTAAGAAGACCCGCACCAAAAGTGACAGTAACCCTAATTCCCATTATTATTTCCTCTGTGTTTTCATTCCAAGCATTTAAGTTGAGATCAGCAATATCTGAAACCCATGCTTCCTTGCAATGAGGGAAGTATAACTTTTAAACAGGATTCAGCCTTCAGAGATTTGGGATCATGATATATTGTAGTTCTACTTTATTAAATCACTCTTTCTTGTTTATATAACTCGCTAGAAAAAAAACCAAGATGGAAGTGTAGAATGGAAAATCAGTTATATATCAATACCTAATTTTCTAGTAACAGTGTGAATGTCTACTCAGCTCTTCTCTTGGAGGCAGAAATTTCTATAAAACTAAGACCAAGTTACGGAGATTATTAATGGCTGGGTTTGTGTTCTTTTTCCCTCTGCAAATCTTTTCTTTACTCCATTAATCTGTTTATCCCTTCCTCTATCAGATTGCCATTTACCTAATAGATCTGATTTTTATTGTACATATTATGCTTTGTTGCAAAATGCTGGTGGAGATTTATGTGTTTCCTAATAGAATGTAAAGTTGTGGATGTGAGTGCTGAATCTCATTTATCTTTTTATCTCCATCACTTGTCATGGTATCTGACATGCAGTAAATATTCAGGGAAATTTGTTGAATGAGGACAGGTTGAAATAAATGAACAACTTAATTAATTTCCTCAAGTTTGCTACCCATGTGAGTGCACTGAATATTTAATTATATCAGCAGATGTAATCACCCTTGTTTTTAACCTTCGATTCCCTCTAGTCCGAGTTCTGTGAGCTGGAAACAGGACCTCTTCTTTCATACCTCCTGCTTTTTCAGGTTTCCTTTGGCTTGTTACCCTTTGGAAGAAAAGTGCCAGCCCTTCCTTTGAATCCGTAACCAATGCTTTCTCTTGTCCTTGTGATGACATCATGTCACAGTTCCTTCTTGCATTTCAGAGCCGTGTTACAAACATCCACTCAAATAAATTAGCTCTCTCATCTGATCTGACTTCATTTGATTGCAATGGCAAGGTTCTAGCCCCATGCATAAATTAACTGACATCACACAGGGATCCTAAAGTGCATCTTTTCCATTCCAAAGCAAGCATGGGGAATGATAATTTTTTTTCCCATTTCCGTTCCAGCGCATCAATTTGCCATCAAAGGAGCTACTTATAAGTGGAAAACTGGACTGTGTAGATCACTTTTAGTGGGAGCGTTATTGGCATTTTGTTATTGTAGCTGTCCTGTGCGTTGAAGTCTACTAAGCAGAGTAAATGGTCTTTATCTACTACATGGCAGTAGCATCACTCCCATGGTTCTGCAAAAAAACATTTCCACATGCCCTCATGGACATAAAGTCATCTCAATTATGTGCCATAACCCTTCTGGGTGCTTTTATTCTCCAAGAGATTCCATTTCCAGCTAAGACCCTGTCAGTTCCTTTAGTATGTCATAAGCAAGTCTTCTGACTGTCACACTTTTCCTCTGGGACTATAGTGTGATGTACATGTGTTGTTGTTACGTGCTGTCAAGTAGATTCTGATTCACAGAAACCCTTTTAAAAACAGAACAAAACACTGTGCTACTGTGCTTCATTCTTCCATTCCCAAATATGTTTGAGCCTATTGTTGCCACTCTGCCATTTTGTCAGTCCATCTAATTGAGGGTATTCCTCTTTTTCACTGACCTTTTGCTTTATCAAGCATGATCCTCTTATCCAGCAATGGGTAACATGTGCAAAGTATATTTTTGAACAGTAATCTGGTTATATTTCTTCCAAGACAAATATGTCTATTCTTTTGGCATCTCTGGGTATATTCAATTCTCTCTCTCTCTCTCTCTCTCCACTTTAATTCAAATACTTCAATTATTTTTCAGTTTTATTTATTTATTGTCTAACTTCTGCATTGTGTTAGTCCAAGTAGACTACAGAAACAAATTCACAAACATGCTTATGGATATAAGGGAATGACTTATATAAAAGAGGAATGAAACATTGAGAAAGCATCGCAACCCTGTCTAGTCCGAGGTTCTAGGTCCAATATTAGTCCATATGTCCAATACCAGTCTATAAAGTCTCCTCCCAACTTATGAATCATGTGCAATGACACCAGGACAATCACAGGCCAGTGGGTGCAGAGTCTTGTATGTATGGTAGCAGTAGAAGAATCCCAGTGCTGGCAGGGGTCTCCCCATGGCTTGTTTCCAGGGTTTGGGGTCCACCAGTCATGTCCAGGGGTGGTAGAAGCGTCTCAGCACTGGCAAGGGTCTCCTCATGTTCTCTCCAGCATGTCAGCACTGGCAGGAGTCTACATGTGGCTTCTCTGGCCCCAGAGATTTGGTCCCTTGAGGGCAAGCTCATGTGACTTCTCCTCCAGCTCCTCCAATCTCCAAGAATCAGGATAGATCAGAATGCAGTCCTCTCATTTGTCAGTAGTTCTTCTCTAAGGAAGTGAGTCAAATCTCTCTACTCTAATTGGGAAATACCTTGAGACTTCCCAGAATTCTCAGGAGAAAGCCACGCCCACACAGAGGCCTCATTGGCCATCTCCAGATTGACAGACGAGACCCTACTCCTACATTCCCAATCATGAAATTGAAATCAAGTACATGACCACCACATGCATCTATATAAAATGGTAAAATTTGCTTTTTAATATTTAAATAACATTTTTGCAGCATATTTGCTCAAAGAAATAAGTCCTTTGATTTCTTAACTTCTGCTTTCATGAGCAATCATTGTGGATTCAAGCCAGAATCAATTATCCATTTTCTTCTTCCGGTTAATTTCAAAGTTGATTCTGAGTCATTCTGATCCTGTAGGGTTATTATGGCTTTGAATTCCTTATGAAGCAGACAGCTTCATCTCTCCCTCTCTTGGAGCAGCTTATGGGTTTCAACTTAGACCTTGGTTTGCAATCCAACACTTACCCATCAGTAGTCTGTTTTGATCTCTCTCTCATATTTTCTCATATTTCTTTATATTACTTCTATCCTTGGGTGAGTATGCTACAAAAAAGTTCTATATAATTGAAATGGAAAATTACTTTTGGATCATAGTGAGTATGTTTGTCCAGGTAGACTAGAGAAACAAATTCATAGACACTCATACGTGCATAAGAAAGACCTTTACATCAAAGAGTAACTGTATGTTAAGAAAACATCTCAGCCCAGTCCAGATCAAGTTCATAATTCCAATATTAACCCATAATTCTGACATTAGTCTCTAAATTCATCGTCAGACTCACCTAGCACATGCAATGATGCCCAATGCAGGAAGATCACAGGCTAGTAGGTGGAAAGTCTTGTGAATTCAGTGGCAGTTGAAGTATGTCAGCACTGA
The DNA here is from genome assembly GCA_004026705.1 of Nesogale talazaci. Taxonomy (NCBI): domain Eukaryota; kingdom Metazoa; phylum Chordata; class Mammalia; order Afrosoricida; family Tenrecidae; genus Nesogale; species Nesogale talazaci. The sequence goes on along the minus strand of PVJH01003670.1, from coordinate 74,485 downwards.
CATGCGTCTCCACATGGCTCTCCACCTCCATAGCTTTGATTCCATCAGCATAGGTTCATGTGGCTTGTCAGTTGAAACAGAGTGAGAGTGTCTGTCCTGCCTTCAGGGAGGAAGATAGCCATTCCCAGAATCCTCAAGAGAATGCCATGCCGATAGAGAGGCTTTATTGATTATGACCTGATTAATAAGCTAGACTCCACTCCTTTTCTCAAGTTGACAGTCGATTATGTAACTGTCACAATGAGAAGCAGATATGTTAATGAACTTTCATTTAACCTATTTAGGGTTAAATATGGGAAGAGTTAAAAATAGAAAGGGAAGCTGATAATATAACTTTATAAATCATCACAGAGTCCATTGTGGTGCAAATGGTTAGCTCATTTGACTACTAACTGGTAGTGTTGAGATTCCAGTACTCCTAGAGGTGCCTTAGAAGCAAGGCTTGGTCTATTTTGATGGAGGCTGTAAGTTGAAATAGAAGACACCCACTGGAATACACATACACACACACACACACACACACACACACACACACCAAGACACAACCTCAACTGTGATGTGTCCTAACTTCATAGAGAAGGTAAGGCCTTGACTAATGCTTAGGCTGAGGATGACAGCATCAGGGTAGATAGACATGGAAGTGGCAATACTATAGTCTCAAAGGCACAAAATCCTACAAAGAATAAACTTGTTTGGTGAGCATGATTTGTGAACCTGTTTTCCTATGAAAAATTTCAGGAGGGTGAAAAAAACGTTTCATTGGTTTTCTGGGTATTGTACCAAATGATTACAATGCAGCGACTGACAGCCAAGCAAAATTATCTTCTTATCTTTTGGTAAGTTACAAGTCCAACTACAGCTCTCATTGAGCTGAAACCAAGATATTGGCAGGGCTCTGCTCTTTTCTGGAGGTCATAGAAAATAATCTCTTTGCTTTTATTTTACAATTTCTGTAGACCACCCAAGGAGCCCTCAAGGTGTAGTGGGTTACATGTTGGACTGCTGACTGTAAGGTCAGAAGGTTGAAGTCACCAGTTATTTTGCTGGAGAAAGAAAGGCTTCCAACTCTCATAAAGATGTATGGTCTTGGAAACCCACAAGGGTAGTTTCACCCCACCCTTCAGAGTTGGTCCCTAGGAGTCAGAATCAACTAGTTGGTGGGTTTTGAGTGTAGGCCACACACATGCGTTTACTCGTGCTTTCATTCCTCCATTTACAAAGTTGTGACCCTCCTTCTTCTCAAGTGGTCATCCCTCGGGTTATCTTTACCATTGCAAATACCTCCGTCTCACCACAGTGGAATTACTTGAATTGTAGGAACCTTGTGATGACGTTGGACCCACCCAGGTATCCCAGGATAATTACAATAAGGTCAGTCTAGTGCTGAATCTCATGATTAGCATTTCTCTCGGACTCCAGAAAGATCCGAAACTCCACTGAAAGTAAAATCAGAGATTAAGCTCAATCATCTAAGTATATTTAATGATCAGTGATTTCCAAATCTACACCATAATCTCTACAGAAAGTAAATATTGAAATCACATTCAACCAGATCAGCCCATTATATCAGAATTTCTAGGGGAGAATCCTCTCATGGAATTTGCACTTTAAAACAAACTCTATCTCTGAAGACAACCTGGCATGGGTTAATGGGATGTTTGTGGAAAACAGTTTCATTTCCTCCTTTCACAGAGTGAAAAAGTTCTGTTTTTTTCTCTTAAGCCTTGCATATGATGAATTATAAGTCCTTAGCCTAAATGCCTGCTTTCAGTCACCAAGGCATGAAAGTTTAGAGTCTAAGAAGGTACACATTACACATCTTTTGACCAATGAGAGATTTAGTGCACAAAGTTATGATTTTCCCCCCGATTTTAGGATTTGGCGTTTAAAAATGATAATAGCAACTGAAATGTCACTCAAAGAGTTGATGTTATATTCCTGAGTAGATATATGCTGTCATTTGCTCCAAAGCACATTTGGACAATTCTCCACCTCCATCACAAGAGACATAAAGACACCTGATCTAAACACCTCTGGCCTCTAGCTTTCCTCCCACTATCTGCTCCAACTTGGTCAAATGTATTTGGAAGTGTTAGGCATTCATGACTTTCCTTAGGCCTGTAATACATTCTCTGAAATCATTGCAAAGAATGGGGATTTGATTAGGGTGATGCATTTGAAATGTCAGAGGTCTTTCTACCTCATCTAAAAGAAATCAGGAACACTGACAGATGTGCTCACAGGTAATGGGCACTGAAGCCGTCTTCAGAGGTCCTTGATATACTGCTTTGGTTATTCACTTTCTGTTTCTCTCCCTTTGGATTAAACAATACAAGTTATGCAAATAAGTTCATGAGAAAACAAGGATCTGTATCAAAGAAACCGATGCTCTAATTACACGTGTCTTATTCCATACCTCCGCCTCCCGACTCTGCATGGTTAGGAAATGTCTCACCCCATTTTGCTTTTACATTTAGCAAACAGATTGATTCTTGGCAGAATTCTCCTGGAGGCTATTAATTGATTCAATAACTATCTACTTATTCCCTATGCTGCAGACAGACCTTTATTTTTATTGTGGCCAACAGATAACATAAAGTTTGCCATTTTAAACACTTTTAGGTATATATACATTTCTGGGGCATTAGTTGTATGCATAATATTGTACAATGATGGTTTCTGTTATCAACCCATAATTTTCCCTTAACCCAGATCTTGATGCTCACTAATATATTGGCTTTCTCTGTGGATTGGACTTTCACATGGAATGATAGTTTCAAGGTTTTTTTATATAATCTAAATCTAGTTTTATAAAGGGATGATGTTGTACTGTAGCACCCATTCTTTTTTATTGAGCATTTTGTGTTAGGCTGAATTCTCTATTGGAGCAAAGGCAGTGATGCTAATAAATGTATATATGAATATATATATGAACAGAATTATATCCAGAAATGGCTTATTTAGTAGGAGAGATGCTCAAGTTTAAGTCAAGAGAGGTTGGTGAGTGCAGAAACAAATGAATTCAAGGTCAATAGTTCAGATGAAGACGGCTGAAGACTTCTAAGATAGCAGGCAATTTGGCATGCTGTTGACTGGAATCCAGGTCAAAGAGTGAGACAGAGAATCCAGACCAAGCAAGAAGCAAATAAGCTTTTCCACAGGGTCTCCTTTTATAGGAATTAGGCTACCTGAAAATCCTTCCAATTGCATCAGGCCAGTGACTTGAGTTTCACTCCACCTTCATCTTTTCACAACTCTTTGGCCACTCACAGAAGATCCCACCCTGGAGTTGATTACATTATGTTAGGTTAATTATACTGCATTTGACGATTTGATTGAAGGAAACTTCCTAGGTTGCCAAACCACTGGGAATACCAGCCCAGTCATGTTAGTAAAACTCAACTATCACACAATATTATGAATGATATTGGAATGATTTTGGTGTATAAGCAGATGAAATTTTAAGGTATGGCCCTGATCCTCACCTTCTGTTGTCCTGTAATTGCTTTTTCATGGTCTCCTCCCTTTAGTGTGTGCAAGATCTGTGACTTGTTTTGGACCAACAGAATATCACGAGATGAGGAATGTATGTAATATTGTGTACATGATTGTGAGGACAAGGAATGGGATAGCAATGTCCATCTGACTGGAGTCTTCCTTTCTGAGACTTGTTGTGAAGAAATGACTATTTTGGTTTACTATGCCTGGAAAGAAACTGTAAGTCATAAGTAAGGGTACAGGACAACTTCCAGTCAGGAAAAAATTGAAACTCTCTTTCACACTGCTTCAGGGAACTGAATTTTGCGCACATCTTGAGTGTAGACACGCTAATCAAGAGACTACATCAAACATTGCATTCATTAAATTCAATACACCTGATGTCTGCAACATCCATTCTTGTGGTGAGATCTCTGATATCTGACTGTGTTTGCTTTTCTCTTAATGGTATTTCAGTCGCTCTTGATTCTGTCAGGACAACTGTGTCTAAGAAATGTTTATCAGTCACAATATGTAGACTTCTATGGAATGATGGAGTCTTTGGTTGGTGCAAAACAATCTCAGCTTTTTGAAAGGAAGACCTGAGGATCCACTTCAAGAAATTGGTCATTTAGAACTCAGTGGCCAAGAACAAAAACTTTTTGAATTGTTGATGGCAGCATATGTACAAGTCTGCTTACTAAAAATGAATGATGGATTATCAAAAGATTTGTAAGACACCCCCCCCCAGTAAAATGATAAATAAATAAATAATTAAAAGTATGTGGAGCCCAATCCTACTATGATACACTTGGGGTCTGGCATGAAATGGAATTGATGGCAATTGACTCAGTTGACTGTGTGTATGATTGCCTGTCTCATCCATAGGTCCTCTCATCTGTTCATCTTTCTTCTAGTTAGAGTGTATCCAGTGAAAATTTTTCTCATCTTAGTCCATATATTTTACCAACTTTGGGCCACTTTCCCAAAATACTACATTAAAGATACTTTTGGTTTTCTTTATTTTTTTTTTTTTGATGAAAATCTTGTCCTACCTCTGTATGTGTGGAGAAACACTTCATTTTCTTTTAAGTTGGTTACATAGAGAATAGTTATGTAAAAGCATATTTGTAATTTCCATTTTAGAATAAACATTTAAAAATGTCTTCCTAGAAGGTATCTTAGTATCACTTTCTTTTTATGCTTTTTTAATTGTGTTATTGGGAACTAAGACTGCTCTTATTGCAATCGGTCCATCCATTGTGTCAGACACATTTGTACATTTGTTGCCATCATTTTCAAAACATTTGCTTTCTACATGAGTCCTTGGTACCAGCTTCTCATTTTCCCCTCCCTCATCCACCCTGTCTCATAATTTATAAATTATTATTATATTTTCATTTATTACACTGACTGATGTCTCTCTTCACCCACTTTTCTATTGCCTGCCCCCCTGGGAGGGGCTTATATATCGATCATTGTGATCAGTTGTCCCTTTCTCCCACCAGCTTCCCCTTACCCTCCTGGTATCGCTGCTCTCATTATTGGCCATTAGTCATCTTTATTGAGTCAATAATCATTTTCTTTTTCTTATAAACTCAGTAACCAATGCCCCATATTGTCATTTTCTCATAATATTTTGACATATATCCTAAGACTTAGCATATTATATTAACTCTACTATTGTTTTTTTCTTTTTTTAAAAATAATTTTGCTATTGTTTTTTTTTCACTTAGTTATGTACTGCTTTTCCCAAGCCACAATACATACTACATAGTTAGTGTAACTTTGTGTTTCTCAATCTTTTTGTCATTGTTGTTCCTCTTTAAGGCAGATTTTTATATTTTTCCTAATTGGTAAGTTGGCGTTGTTCCTTGTCATCGAGCAAGCAACCCTGACTCAAGGCAGCTCATCTGTGGAGGCTAGATTTGTTCCATATGGTTTCACATTGGAGACCTTTGGAAGAAGATCACAAGGCCTGTCTTCCAACGTGTATCTGTGTGGGTTTGAACTTCCAATCTTTTAGTTAGTAATCAAACACTTAACCATTTACACAATGTAGGGACTATGTAGCTAGTACACTTCCTATAAGATTCTAATACTACAGATATACTGTTTATCTGTTTGGACAACTTTACTCTTTGGAGGGCCAAAATCCATTGCAATTTCTAATGTTTTTAATATCTCCCAAGAATCAAATTTTGCTCCCTTGAGGACAATATTGTCCGCATTGAGAAAATGGTATAGCCTATGCTTAAGATAATCTGTTAAATATTTTGTTTATATTTACAATCATAGTATATTTTGAGATCATTTTATTGGGGGCAGGCGCTTAGAGATCTTATACATACATAACTTTATCCATACATTAACTTTATCAAGCATATTTGTACTATGTTGTCACTATTATTTTCTAAATATATATGTTCTATTTGAGCCCTTCATACAGCCTCCTCTTTTCATTCTCCCTCTTGCCCTCCCACACTCATGGATGTAAATTATTATTATTATTTTCATATCTTACACTAATTGAAAAATTTTGCAGTGTAGCAGGTTATAATGATCAACATGCAGAATCAGTTGAATTCTTGTATTACTAAGGATAATAATTCTAAAAACATAGTATTTTCTTATTGATGTACAAATAGATATTTTTCTAAGGATAGACTCATTTCAAACCATTCCTCCTTACAAATGGTGGGTGGCACATAGTCTTCCTAATGTGTTCACAACCTTGATCTTCCTTCCAAGATCCTTCATCACATACATTTCTGCAGAATTCAAATGATGAGAAATGGTAATGTCAGGACACTGAAGGGCTGGCAGTACATCATATCATGTAGCCAGTGTACTTTCTGCAATTGTAATGAGACTTTCAAATGTTAATCATCTTTTGTTTTTCCTATTGATTACAGAGTATTCCTGAAATAAGACTCCTAGAGAAACAGAATTATCTGTCTCTGTAGTAAGAGCAAGGGTCTCCTTCCTTCAGGCTTTCTACTAAAAAACAGTGCTGTTTTCTGTATGTGATCAAGTAATTCTACCTGTGCTGAACATTTCTAAACAACTAGCAATACCAGGAAACTTTGTATTACTAGCATTCTCTGAAAGGATCATTCAAGTCACACTTTCAGATGTTAAGTTTATTAAAAAACAGTGATTATCTTATCCAAATTGACTCATTCTATAACTCATAGTGTTCCATAGCTCATATTTTTATATTTAATGACATGCAAAGACCATGGTGAGTGTGTGTGATTCTACACTCAGTGGCCACTCTTTTGAATTTATGCATGGATAGACATGCTGAATTTTGACTGGTGTCCATTTTTAGATTAGTAACCTCCCATTGGGAATTTGAACTAAGAAAATAGAGACAAAAGTCAAGCAGTAGTAGATACTGCAGACAAAAATTAAGTAGGGTAGTGTTAGAATGAGCATTACAAGAAAATCACAATCACAAGAAGAGTGCATTATGGCAGATGTGGTGATCATGTACTTGATGTCAATTTCATGGTTGGGATGTGGGAGTGGAGTCTAGCCTGTCAATCTGGAGAGAGCTAGTAAGTAGCCAATAAGATTTCTCCTGAGAATTCTGGGAAGTCTCATGGTCTTTCCCTGTGGAGATGAGAAACCATCTTCCCAGTTGTTGGGAGTCACTCAACTGACAAGACATGATGGCATCATCTGAGGAACTGAAGGAGAAGCTATACAGTCTTACCATGATGGAATCAGACCTCTGAAGCTGGAGGAGCCATATGGAGAACCCTGCCAGCATTAAGTTGCTTCTACCGCCACTGAATGCTGTTGATGGACCTTGAGCCCTGGAAGCGAGGAGCCATGGGGAAACTCCTCTGCCAATGCTGGGACTCCGCACCCACTGGCCTGCGACTTTGTGAGCTGGAAGGAGATTTTGCAGATTGGCATCAAACATATGTGCTAATATCAGACTTATGATCTTGGACCAGTCTGGGTTGGGATGTTTTCCCAATGTTCCATTCCTTTTGTACATAAACCTTTCCCTTATATCGACATGTATGTATATGTAGACTACTGGGACTCACACAGCAGATAAAAACAAAAGAGCCATGCCATGGAGGAAAGACTGCAAATGTATGACCCGGAGCAGAAAGCTATGGAAACTAAACTCAGTGCAGACCCAGGAAAAGTTCACAGAATGATTTCCTGAAATTTTGTTCTTGCCACTAAACTATGTGGATGCTCATATATCCTTTCAGTAAGTCTCCTGTGAACTTGAATTTGTTTAATTGCTGCATGAAACCAGGTTATCTAGAGAAACAAATCAAGGCACATACACATATATAAGAAAGAGCCTTATATCAAAGAGTAATTTTATGTTTATAAAACATCCCAGCCCAAAGAAAGTCCATTAGTATGATGTTAGGCTGTAAATTCAATACTAGTCCATCAGTCCCTCTTCAGATTCATGCAGCCACATGCAATGATGCAAAAGGCAGGAAGATCACAGGCCAGTAGGTACAAAATCTTGTAGATCCCATGGCAGTGGATGCACCTACAGGGCTCTGGCTGCCATCAGTGTAGCTTCTCAACAAGAAGGTGAAGCTCAGAGAGAGTGGCCTGCCTTGAGGAGGCCATTGATCCTGGTCTTCCTCCAATCAAGCTGCAACTGGATCAGCCAGTTAAATGCTGTCCACATGTTCCCCTGGAGCCAAGTTGGCAACAAAAACCTATCACAATTGCAACTAAAGATTGCTAACTAGATGAGAATTGTTTTTATCAATAGCAAATCCAGGATGCCACTATATTCCATAAAAACACAACCCCCATGAAGTTTATTTGTCATGTAAACCATTATATACGTAGTGTCAAAAGCAGATAACTGTTTCTCAGAAGAACTTTCAAAGGAATCTGAATGCTATGCAAGCTCATACATTGCAGTACTGGTGAGGCATTTCTGGTGTTCAAATGAGATGATGAAGGATACATCAGAAAACAGGGAAATCTATGTTATTTGACCTTCCCATCTTTATTTTCATGTGAGGGTTTTTGTGTTTGCTCTTGTTTTACTCTTTCATCTGTTTGAATAAGAAGTAAGAAACTGAACTTAGACTGATAAATGCTACTGTCTACAGTGCTGGGAGAAAGCTTTTAAGAAATATTGATGATTTGGCATGCAACGGATAATTTTCTAAGGAAATAACCTACACAATGTATACACAATGCACATAAAAGCACTTTTTTAGAAAAGCACTTTTTAATGATAAAGCAAACTTTTTCACATATTTGAATTTCACCAACCATTAAAATTTCAGTAGAAATTTTGAAATCAATATAGGATTGCACATTTCATTTGTCCAAGTAAAAGCATTAACCACACCAACAATAAGATTTACTCAATATTATTTCACAGGGGGAAAATGATGTTAACAGCAGCAGGTAGAACGAATGTAATCTCAATGTGGATTACACTTCAAAATGAAAACTCTTGATTTAATGATAAAGTCATTCTATTCTTTAATTTTTCTTATTTTCAGTGATCTGCTGAAAACCAGCAATCGCAAAACTAAGCTCTTTTTAAAAGTAGATTCAAAATCAATAGGGATTGAAAAACTACTAAATATTTGAAAACCTGAGAAATGTCAACTCAGATAACTTTTGCTTTTTTGTTTTAATCAACTTCTTCTAGTACCAAGTCATGATTTCAAGTATATTAAACTTATTGACTTGTGATTATATATGTCTCTGCAATAGACAATAGACCATTATGATTTATTAAATAAATGCAATATCATTGAAAGAGACAGTCTTTTTTAATGTCTTTCCTTTTTTCTTAATCACTTTTGGGAGCTCATACAACTTGTATCACAATCCATACATCCATCCATTGTATATCAAGCAGATGTGTACATCTGTTGCCATTCTCATTCTCAAATATTTGCTATCTATTTAAGTCCTTGGCATCAATTCCTCATTTTCTCCCTTCCTCCCTGCTCCTCCCTCCCCCATGAACCCTCAGTAATTTATAAATTATTATTACTTTGTCATGTCTTACTCTGCCAGATGTCTCCCTTCACCCACTTCCCCACTGTCCATACCCAAAGGAAGAGGTTATATGGATCCATATAATTGGTCCCCCCTTCCTCCCACTACCTTCCTTCCACCCTCATGGTATCACCACTCTCACCACTGGTCCTGAAGGTAACAGCTGTCCTGGATTCCCTATGTTTCTGTCTATCTGCACAGTGTGCATCCTCTAGTCTAATCGAATTCGTGAGATAGAATTGGGATCATGATAGTGGGGAAGAAGAAGCATTGAAGAACTAGAGGAAAGTTGTATGCTTCATCATTGTTACATTGCACACTAACTGGTTCATCTCCTCCCTGTGACCCCTCTGTAATGGGAAGTCCATTACCTACAGATGGACTTTGCATCCCCAACCTATACTCCCCCTCATTTACAATAATATAATTTTAGTTTTTCGATGCTTGACATCTGGTCCCTTTGACACGTCATGGTCACACCAGCTGGTGTGATTCTTCCATGTAGGCTGAAGACCCCAGATGCTATATCTTTTGACAGCCAGGCACCATCAGCTTTCTTCACCACATTTTTTTGTGCACACATTTGTCTTCAATAATCGTGTCAGGAAGGTGAGCATCATGGAATGCCAAGTTAATAGGACAAAGCATTCTTGCATTGAGGAAGTACTTGAGTGGAGATCCAATGTTCATCTGCTGCCTTAATACTGAGCCTATAAATATATGCATGGAGATCTATTTACCCGTAATATATAAGTATATTTACATGTAGAACTTTATAAATGCACTTTGCCTCCTATTTATTTCCTCTATTTCCTTTTGCTGCTCTCTTGTCTCACTATCATGCTCACTATCATGCTCTTCATTTGGGTTTTAGTATTTCTTCAGTTTCCCTACCCTTGATCATTCCCTACTAGGCCCCTCACACCCACCTTGCCACTGATTTGGATCACTGGTTGTTCCCTTGTCCCTTGGTTGGTCAACACAACCTTGCTTCCCCTACCTCTCCCTCTTCCACATCCCCCCCAGAACCATTAGTCCTGTCATTTTCTCCTCCAGACTGATCACCCAGTCTATCTTATCTAGATAGACCTGCAGAGATAATAATATGCACACAAAATAATACATAGCAAGATGAAGTGACAAAAGAAGACAAAATGAAAACTACAAAAAATATCAATGTCCAGAAGAAATAGTAATCAAGGAAAATCTCTAAATAGTTCAAGGTCAGTTTGTTGACTCTAGGAGTGCTCTCCAGTGGAGTATGATGAAGTTCCAAGGTCTGGCCCCAAAGTCTATCCTTGGCACTCCTTCAGGATCTCCACGCTCTGCTTTGCTGTACACCCTTAGTGTTTTCTTTTGTGTGGTAGGGTCAGACCAGGTCCCATCCCAATACTTTGCCTTCAGTGTTGTCTCCCATAGGGCCATAGATTAGCATGGATGTCAGATCTCGTTGTGGAGCTGGCCATCTGGTCCTTTCTGTGTGCTGACTGTTCTGCATAGGGATATTGACCTCAAGACTTGGTGGGTCAGGATTTCTCCACTCTCTCGTCCTCCCTCTTCATTTGCTCCTGTATGTTCTAGACAGAAATGTCCCTCTCCCTCTAGCATCAGTAAAGTAAATTCTTCTGGGGGAAGGGGCGACTGTCCACATGGTTGGGATTGGGGCCTAGCCTTCAGTCTCCTCCAGTGACTACCTGCTCCATGCCATCACAGTGCATTCACATCCTGGAACACTGAATTTAAGTCGGTTCCCTGTTTCCCTGTGAAGATACCCTCCCCTTGGGAGTTGTGGGGGGGGGGACTTAGTGCCCTGTTCCCTGCTACACTTTTCTATCTCCCCCTGAACCTCACCTGGATTTTTTTGTAGCCACTACCATATTACCTGGACCTCATCCCCAAAATTGTTGTATACAGTGTCATTTTTCCTATGCCCCTTCTGCATTTCTAAAGTTTACTTCATGGACTCATAATTGTATTTGTCCTTGTGCATTTTGCTTACTTCACTTAGCATGGTTTCTTCCCATTCTTCCAATGTAGCAATATGCTTCATGCATCCATCACTGCTTTTCGAGAAGAGCTGGAAGTCCAATGTGCTATCCATTGCGCCACAGAGCCTAGTTCATCACTGCTTTTCAGTGATGCGTAGGATTCCATTCTATGTATGTTCCATAGTTTTTTAATCCATTCATCTGAAAATTTGGGTTGTTTCCAACTCCTTGCAATTGGAAACTGTGCCACAATGAACACCATTGTCTCTTCTGGGAATATGCTTAGTAGGGGTATTGTGGGGTCATGTGGTAGCTCAATTTCCATCTGTTTTAGAAGTTGCCAAATCAATTTCCATAAAGGCTATATACACCTACAAGTCCACCAGCAGAGGATGAGAGTTTCTGTCTCACTACAGCCCCCACCCCCCAACACTTGTTTCTTCCTCATTTTTTGAATTGGGTTATCTTTGAAGATGTTAGGTGTATCTCTGAGTTGTTTTAATTTGTTTTTCTCTTATGGCTAATGATTGAGAACATCTTCTTGTATGTTTATTGATCATTCCATTTTCTTCCCCCTGTGAAACTTCTGGTCAGGTCTTTTGCCCGTCTCCTCAGTGGGCAGTTAGTTTTTGTCTTATTATAAGCTTGCCAAATATTGTAGATTTTAGTAATTAGGCCTTTGTCTGATGTGCCATTGCTAGAGATGTTTTCCCAGTCAGTGGGCTCAAAAGACACAGTCTTTTTAAACATGGAATTGGTAAGGGGAATGAATATCAGTTTTTAATATATTATTTAATAAAAATACTGCATGGCAAAACTGAATTGGGAGTCAAATCAGTGCTGATATCCAAAAGTTAGTAGACATGACCTCTTTTGATTTTATCTTACAGTTCATCACGATGTGTTTGTTAAAACTCAGAAAGAAGATAGTGCTCCTTGGCCAAAAAAGTGAATAACATGGAGAACTATCATCCATTGGACCCCTGCTTGTCTGAGGGTTAAGAATTGGATGTTAACTAAGAAGTCAAGGTTCAAACTCATTTGCTCCACCACCTGGGTAAGACGTGACAATCTGCATCCATGAAGCTTTATACCTAGACCTATTAGTTGCTATGAGCTGGAATTCATTAGATAGCAATAGGATTGGAGGTGTTATTTGATGGTTTGTTTGTTCTTCACATCATCCAAGCCCACTCAAGCTTTTGTTGCATTTTTTCAAGCATAATCTCTACACTTGTGTTTCAGACATGGCTGTGCATACTCAAAGGAAAACCTAGATATATACCTCCCAAGACACTTGAATTATAATAACCTATAAAAGTCCAATCTATGAAAATTCACTTTGCTATTAATGTTCCGTGAGTTCTTGCCCAGATTTTCTCTCCTTTTCCAGATCAAACACAGTAGAAGTTAGGATTCAACTGAACTGCTTTTAAAAAAGTTTTAATCAAGTGTTACCTCAGCAGGCAACAGATGGAGGAAAGCCATTTGATAGCAGTTCAGTAGCAATGTGCCCAGCACACAATATGAAGCACAGATGTTTATCTGGAATGGCCATGAAGTTGGAAAATGAAAACTTGGGAGAAAGCTATTGAGTACCAGAACCTCTCCAATGCCATATTGTAAATGATCAGGACAGCCTCCAAGAGTTAGTATTAATAATACCTGATGCTCCTATAATCTACTAATAGAAGATTCACCAATGTGGTTGTGCTAAAAACTAATATCTGAACTTTGATTTTAGTTAAAATTCTAAACTAATTTTGTTGTTATTGCTGAAAATACACAGAGCAAAATATATTCCATTTGGACAGCTTCCATGTGTGCCATTTGTTGACTTTGATTGCATTCTTCAAGTTGTGCAACAGATTTCACTCTCCTTTCTTACTGGTTCCTCTCTCATTAACGTAAAGCTCACAACCCCTAATGTTCCTATTTACTTTGGTCACACATAGATAATACTTAGGAGAGAGTACTATCTAAGGCAGATCTTTTTAACTTGGGAAGTTAAACTACTGTTTGGTTGTCAGATGACTTCAGAGAACATCGTTGGTTCAGGTTTTGAAGATCTCCTCAGAGCAGCAGCAGTTTTAGGGATTCATCTACTTTCATTTTCTGAAAAGCATCCAGCCCTTCTGTTTTGCAATTCCCCTCTTTTGATGAGAGTTTTTGCTTTAGAACTCTTGTGCTGCTCAACAGATATACCACAGGTGAGTGTCTTTAGCAAGTAAATCTACTCTCTCACATTTTAAGAGAAGAAAAGTCCAAAATGCAGAGTAAATACTGACTTTCTTCCTTTGTTTACTCTGGGCAGAAGAACTGGTCACCTTCCAGCATGTATAGATTCAGCTTTCCCTGAACATCTGTCTTGGCATCAATTTACCCTTTTTATACTTTGAACCTGTTATCAGGAGAGACCAGTCTCTAGAGAAGGACATTATATTTGGTAAAGTAAAGGGAAGTATAAAAGCAGAAGACCTTTAAGGAGATTGTGTTAGTCTGGGTACACTAGAGAAACAAATTCAAAAGTACACATATGTATGTAAGGGAGAATTTAAAGAAAAGGTAATTGTACATTAAGAAAGCATTCCAACCCAGCCCAGTTAAAGCCCACAGTCTGGACTCATGCAACACGTGCAATGATGCCAAATGCAAGATGATCACAAGCCAGATGGGTAGAATGCCTTTGGATCCAGTGGTATCGTAAACCTCTCAGTGCTGGCAGGGGTCTCCACATGGCTCCTCTGGTTTCAGAGGTCTGATTGCCCATTGTCTGGCTTGTCTAGTTGCATCCATGTGCCTTGTCCAGCTCAGGGCATTGGGGTAGCTCCATGTGGCTTCCCTTCAGGGATGTCTTGCAGGAAGTAAGCCTTGGCAGTAAAAAAGTCTCTGAGCACTGTCACTAGAAAGTCTCCACGCAAGTGGAGAACTGAGAAAGAGAGTGTCTCCACCTCCATGGTGGAATTGCCACATTTCCCAGAATTCTCAGGAGAAGGCCATGCCCACACAGAGGTCTCCTTGACTATCTGCAGATTAACAAGCTAGACTCCACCCCTACACTCTTAATCCTCAAATTGGTACCAGATTAGGAGACTGCCACAGAGATGAATTGACAAAATGCCCGTGACAATGGGTTCAACCATGGGAACAATTGTGAGGATGGTGCAGGGCCGGGGAGTGCTGTTATGTTGTGCAAAAGGCCAGTGTGGGTGGAAATATAACCAACCATGGCACCTACCAACAACAAAAACAGCACCATTAATTATATGGTGAGAGTCCAAAGTAATTCTTGCACATCCATTTACTTCCTTTGAAAATGTGTGATTTTCAGACATATAAGTGTCTCAGGTTTCTTATGTCAAAACTGCTCAACAAAGAACCATTTTTTTATCTGCTGTACGATTGTAAGTTTGTTTTCTCCTGCCCCTGCCCCCCTCTTCTCATTGTTTATTTGCTCTTATTAATGAGTTAGCATTTTGTAGTCCACCTTCTTGGGCGGCTGTTCCTCAATGAACAAAGAAGGAAAATACTTGAGCTGAGTTGGCACTTGGTAACTTAAGCACATATAAAATCATTTGTTTAAAATAGACTTGGCTCTAGCGGTTCAAGTTTGGGAACAAGGATCCATGAAAATGTCTAATGTGTTTCACTTCTTTGGTTTTCCCTTCCTTGCTTCCAGTTCTTGATGTGGAATGTCAGGAGCCTGTTTGTAGTTTTCTGAGACCACAATCCTAGCCGTGTCAGCCAATGATTTTCTAAAAAAATACTCCCCCTTGGACCATTTTTAGCATTTATTGTTGATATTGTTAGTGCATTGAGTCTGTTTTAATTCATAGCAACCCTATATGCAGTAGAAAGAATTGCTACCTGATATTCAAAATTTTTGCTGTATTTGAGCCCATTGTTATAGGTACTGTATCCATCCATCTCATTGAAGAACTTTGCTTTCTTTCTACTGATCCTATGTATTGCACCAAGGATTGGTCCCTCATAATAACATATTAGAAGTATGTGAGATAAAGTCTTGCTGTCCTCCTGTCTAAGAATGTTTTTTTTTGCATCACTGCCCTCTGGTGGTCATGGGAGCTACCCAGGCTTGCTCCTGGAGAGCTGCTGCTGGATTTGAACCGCCAAGCCAATGGGCCCGTCTTGCACTCAACAACTACGCCATCAGGGCGCAGCCCCTGTCCAAGAAGTTTTAGGGCTATACTTCTTACAAAAGATATTTATTTCTTCTTCTTTTTTAGTTTCTTCTTCTTATAGTCATGGTACAGTCTATATTCTTCCTCAATAACAAAGTTCAAATGAGTCAATTCTTTTTTCTTCTTCCTTCCCCATTATTCATATATTGCATGCGATGAAAATACTATGACCTGGCATAGGCACTCATTGATCCTAAAATTAACTCTTTAGCCATTGAGTATGTTAAAGAGACCTTTTGAAGAGCATCTGCCCAATGCGATATGTTGTTTGATATCTTCACATGGGTATTATTTATGTATGCAAGGAAAATGAAATTCATGACAACTTCAACCTGCTTTGTATTTGTCAGGCTGTTGTTTATGGGTCCATTTGTGAGGACTTTTGTAGAGATGTGATCCATACTGAAGGCTGTAGTCTTCGGTTGTCATCCTTGAGAACTTCAAGTTCTCTTTGCTTTTAGCAAGATACATTTGTGATCTACATTCCTGAATGCCTTTGCATAGTTAATGGAACAAAAGCAGACAACTTTCTGGTATTCTGTGCTTTCAGGTAAGATTTATCTGACAACAGCAATACAATCCCTCGTTCCATGTCCTCTTCTGAGTACAACTTGAATTTCTGTTAGGTGCCTGTTGATGGAATGCTGCAAAGATTTTAAAATTACTTTCAGTAAAACTCTAGGACATACTGATATACAAATATAAATATAGGTACAGAGAGATATGATATAGTCTACTCATGGAAAGAGAGATTGAAAAGGATAACATACTTGTAGAAATAACCGTGGTGATATTTAGGCAAGAGTTCTGCAATTTGCTGTCCTTAGAAGGCAGTTTGGAAGAGTGATATATGAACTCTGGGTAAACTTATCTTATTTGGATCACAAATCTCTCTCGCTATTTGAAAGCACACAGCTGGAGGGGAACCTATCAGAGATATTTATCATGTGGACCCAAGGTAGGAGTTCAGTCACCCAGGTCTTTGGCTGATAGGAGGCAGAACCAGAGATAACATCAATTTTGTCTGTATAGCCTGCCTTCAAATCCCAGAGTGTCTTATTCTATGCCTTGTGTAATGTAGCTACTCTCATTAGCTACTTGTATAAAAAAGTGAATGTGCTGTTGATGAATGCTATTTTTTTCAATGTGTATACTCCATAGGAAGATAGCCAACCCACTCTTTTTTTTAATGTACTAAAAAGGTATCAGTTGAGCCATGTCTCGTTATTGTTCTCATGGGATCCTGCCCATTCATAATTTTGCCGCACCTTATTTTTAGACTTGGAAATGTGGAGGGGCATGTCTTTATTTGCTTAGCAACTGGGACATCATTTTAAAGAATTCTTAGAGGACTGTTATAGGAGATGCTTGGTTTCATCTATGATGCACTTAAGAAAAATATGTTAATCTAAGGGATTACAAATGTAAAAATAAGTCATTACAAAGCTTTTCTGCAGCAGAGACAAGCAGCTGGAAGCCCACAGCCCAAGCTGTACACCAGAGAAGACCCCAGCTTGGGTCAATCACCACCATAGGCATTCAGTCTGGGATAAAAACAAGTTGTCCCAACTGGACATCACCTATATTGTGAATGCTACTGCCAGCTAGTTTCAAGGGGATACAGGTGTCAAGTTCTACATAGCCATGGTTGTGGAGTATTATGGCATCGAGCCCGAAGACAACCCATACTCTGACCTCAGTATCTACTTTTGGCCTGTTGCTCAATATATCCAAATGGCCCTCAATATGTCCCAAGGCCGAATGCTAGTTCACTGTTCCATGGGGGTTAGTTGCTCTGCTACGCTGGTCTTGAATTTCCTCATGATCTACAAGAAGATATCTCTGGTAGAGGCCATCAAGGTGGTGCAGGCCTATCGTGATATCTGCCCCAGCAAGGGATTCCTCTGACAGCTTCTGGAAAACCGACTGTGGCAGGACACAGGACGCATTTGACCTTGACAACCATCCAGAAACTCTGACGCTCTGACCAGCACTGGCCCAACCCAACTACTCTAATCCTGGGGACAGCAGCCTTCATTGTTTCCCCAAATCGTGGAGCCCTAACTAGCAAGTAAAGACTTCCAGGAAGCAGAGGTAGGGCTACTGGGTAGTAGCGTTTAGGTAAGAGATTTCTCTGACCCAATTCAGGGATTTTTTTTTTATGTAGAAGAGAGTCAAGTTTGTCTCCAAAATAAAGGATTCATCATATTAAAGAAAACAAAAATCACAAAAAAAACCCTTTTCTACTTTCAAATTATTTACTTAAATATATTTTTCCTCCATGATTTGAATGATTTTGATTTATCTTGGAAGCCACTGTCCAGTCATTTTAGGACAGATAGGGATTAAGATCAACTGAGAAAATCCAGGGAATAACTTGCATCTCTGCTCCAGTTGCCTCCCTTCCTGAAAAAAAGCCCAATGCAGCCCCCTGTGAGTTCTTGTGGTTGTTGGTTAAAGTCTGAATGTTGGGATATAGTCCCCATAGGCAAAATTAAAGTGAACATGGAGACAATTATCAGGGCAATTCAAGTAGTGGGGCCTTCTCATAAAGAAAATGATTAGTTGGGTCTTGGTTGACCCAGTGTGGAATGAATAAATTGAATTAAAAAAAATCAACCCTGTTGCTTTCTGTTGCGTGATAAACCCAGCATCCATTGATGGACAAATAATGAACTACAATGCATAAGCAACTCTGTGGGATAAAGCAAAGCTGCCTATAGGGGTAGCAAAGCTGCCTATAGGGGTCGCAATGCTGTACTCTTGATGGAAGCAGATTGCCATATATTTCTCCTGGGGAGCTGCTCAGTTTGAACCACTGACTTAATTTGAAAGCTCAGCAACAAACCAGTGCTCTACCAGAACTCCCTGCAGGAGTAAAGACAGCTTGAGAACTCTACCCTATTGATGACCCTGGACACAATGCCTTGGCCTCATGATGGAAAGAGCCTCAGTTGCTCCAAAATCCAATCTGTGTTCAGAACATAAAGCCGTGGACCTAACTGCAACATCCCTTGTTAAAATCTAGATATCCCCTGCAATTATTACTGATCATCTAAGATTTGAACAGCTTTACACAGACATGGGTAGGGGTAGTCACAAAAGAGGAAAATGAGCAGCGATAATGTGTGTCAAGGAACGTCACTGATGGAATTCATTTACTTAGGTTCTATGAGCTTTCCTTCTTTGGATTAAACCAAATACCAACCCCACTTCTACTGAGTTGATTTAGATAAATAGCAACCTCGGCTTTCCTAGACTGTAAACTTTTACAGGGGCAGATAGTCACCTCTTTTTTTTCTGTGAAGGGACTGGTGTGTTCGGACTGTCCACCTTGCAGTTAGCAGCCCACGATGTAACTGACAACAGTCAGCCAGTGTTTCGCTAATGCTTCAGGAGGGTGTGTGCCTTGCTCTAGTTTGCCCAGCAAAAGGAAATGGAGGAAAGGATGGTCAATTCCAGAGACCGGTGTTGTTGGTTTTTTATGCAGCAGATATGTTCCTTCTTGAGAATTCTGACTGCTGCATCTACTCTGGGCTAAATGGAGGTATGAGTTTGATCGTGAGTTTCCTTGCAAAGGCTCCTTAGATGTGAAGGGAAATCTCCAAAATATTCCGTTTTTACCCTTTGATGTGAGCACATAATTACTTAAGTCTGATCAACTAAACATAATGTAAAAGCAGAGCTCATGAGGTTCATGGATAGAAACAAAAAAATTAAAGATGGCCCAATTTTGATCTGTTTAGCATATGAACTCTAACAAAATTAATTCTAGTAAAATTCCACAAGATTAACTCTTTGTTGAAACTGTCAGGAAGGAACTAAGGGAAGATCCTGCAGACCTACCTACATGTTTCTTCTTCTGCACTGATTTTGAAATTATTTATGTATAAATTTGAGATGAGAGTTTAAGATTTTAGTTTTTATTTTCAGTCTCAATGTTTCCTTAAAGTAAGAATGAATTCCCACTGTTTATATAATTTTCAAAGGGCTACTTTCAAATTTTTTGTTTTCAGGGCGATTCTTTAAATTCCTTTTGAATAAAGAGATAAAGTTTTAAAGTAAATACAGGCTACTTCAAAACCACACTCACACAGAAATGGAAACAGAATATAATAATATCTATATCCATTTCAAGTATTGTAGTTTTTTAGAAATAGCCTTAGTAAATAATTTATATAAATCTGTACACTATTTTCTATATGACCATATTAATTTTTATATTTTCGAAAAGCCATACTGTAATATAACATCCCATATTACTATTTAACAATTTAAATGTTTACTAGCCAGCTGATAAACGGAAATCTGGAATCAGCCTGGGAGAATTGCTTTTGGTATATCTATGTACCATATTTCTTTGAAAGAGTCTGTTTTCATAAGGTTAACTATGTGAATGTGTAGGAATTGTTGCTACCTTAGGCAAATCACAGATTTTCTGGTATTAATACTTTCATCTCTAAAAGCCATTGACTGATACATTGCTGTAGAACTGATACATCTTGTGATTTTTGACCTAGTCAAATTGCCTAACAGGGCTTCTAAGACTATAAATCTTTACTGAAATAAGCTATCACATCTTTTTCAGAGGAAGTATTTAATCAGTTCCAACTTACCACCTTCCAGTTAGCAGTCAAGCACTTAAGCAGTGCACTACCAAGAGCATTTTTCATTTCTGGAAGAATAATATGGGTCTTTTTATATGAGTAGATTGTTACACTATTAAACTGTAGTAGTATAATAGTACTATTACCAGCTTCTAAAGTGCTTTTGTATATTTTACATGGAAACCAAAGCCAACAGGAAAACCCTGACTTCTTAAGAGTAGCCAATAATGGCAGTGACTTCTTTATTCTTCTTTATGAACTGTCACTTATGATACATTCAGCTCAGATGGATTCTTTACTTGAGTTCTTGGTTTTCCCTCCCTGTATGTTGAGAAGAGAGAGATTGTTAATGTCTTTAGTAAACACCCATAGTGAAGCCCTTCTTTATGGTAACCCCACAAGCTTTATTTCAGATCTAAGTTGCAGGAATTCATGTGAATGAGTTACTTGTATTATTCGCAAAACTTGTTCATGAATCGAGCAATACTTACAATTTCCATTTGCAAAAATTCAGCTTTCCATTTCTTCATATGTTGCCATTAATATTCGCCTTCACATTTTCAAGCTTGTCACAAAAAATGAATTTATTTTCAATTCGTTACCATTTGTGCAAATGCCTTTGTCACCGAAGGGTGAAGTTATAGACAGAATTTAAATGCATACCATCACAAATGTTTTTAAAATCCTTTTATTAATGCAGTTCACAGTACAATTAACATAAATAATATTATTTTTAGTTCACTGGTTCCCAAAAGCATTAAGATGCAAAAACAGATCATGGAGGAAGAAGATTATCAATAAGATTAGAAAAAATGTCAGCAACTGGGCATAAAACGTGGTTCAGCTGTTCCTGTAAAGTTAATAAAAGAAAGAAGGTCTGAATTATGAGAGTCATTTTTGGTTTTGTTGGGTATTTTCCCTATTGGCTGACTTTTTGGCTCATAAAGTATCCTTGCTGTCTGGGTGAACCATCTGCCATTTGGCTGGTTTTCTTTTTGTGACAATGACCAGCCCACCCAGGCGGAAAAAGCAGCCACCATAGACTAGAATTCAACTCGATGTGTGTTGTCATTCTGGTAAAACATGGAGATTTGGAAAGCACTATATTTAAAATAAGCAGCGTTGGCTGAGCCCCGGTGGCATAAGTGGTTGAGTGCGGGACTGTGCCCCGCAGGCTTGGTGGTTCAAATCCAGCAGCAGCTCTCAGGAGCAGCACTGGGTAGCACCCACGACCACTAGAGGGAGTGATGCCAAAAAAAAAAAAGAATAGATTTTAAAATAAGCAGTGTCTGGTAAAATTGCGGTCCTCAGAAAAATCAGCTCTCATAGGCTTCATGTTTACTGAACACAAAATGGATCTTCTATATAGTCACTCAAGGGCAGAAAGAAAATTGCCACATGGCCTCAGGTTTATCATGTTCTTCATAGATTTAGCCATCTCAATAAGCAGGACTGGTAAAAAGAGCCATATATATTTTAATTCAAGTAACTTCTTAATAATAAAAATGCTTCGTGAAACACTAAAAGTAAAATAACCATTGAGATGTTGCTACAAAGGAGAGTGTAATCTTGACCACCATGTGTTGGGTACTTACTATGCATTGATCTCTACGTATTTTTTGTTTTGTTTGTTTGTTTTGGGGGAAGGGCATCACGCCTCTGGTAGTCATGGGCGCCACCCAGCGCTGCTCCTGAGAGCCGCCACTGGATTTGAATCGCCAAACCCGCAGGCCGCAGTCCTGCACTCAACCACTTACGCCACAGGGGCTCAGCCCAGATCGCTACATATTTAATCCCCCAACTAATCCTACCTATCAGTTCTGTGCCACTATCATTTCCATATTACAGGTGAGGGATGTCAGACAGTGTTAGTCCATTCCCGGTCAGATGGTACACTTAAAAACATAACCGACTAACCACCACGGGCAATATGGAAGCAGCTCAAGGTCATTGCTTGTAGTTCAGAACATCATGGACGTGGTATGAACACCACAATACTGTCCTAAATCCTTCCCAGGAGTCTGCCATTTCCCCCACCTTCAGTACTGACATATAAGATATGGAGGACGCATGGACGTTGAGAGAGCTAAACCAACATTCTTCTTAATGGGCAAAGGGAAGGATATAGCCCACAGCATTATGTATTCACAGATTTTATTTGGTTAAATCATACTTGTTATGCATTCATAAGCACTGCTGGCATATATTTTGCGAACTCCAAAAACCGAAGATATTAGATGTTAGAGATTCTTCAAACTAGCTCATCATAGTGTGTGTGTTTCTCATGTTATAAAATCCTGTCAAATTGAACTAACATTATACTGTTTCAATTACTCTAGGCTGGACTGTAGCTCAGAAGAAGTAAGGCTTCTAATAAACTAATTGAAAGCTGTTTGACCAACTATCGAGATAAACTAGTGGGATTGAATGGTAAGGCATTCTTTGTTTTTAGAAATTAATGTATAGATGGTCTGTAAGAGTCACACTAATCACTAATGACATCTTGGAGCCTGGTGGCACCGTAGACAAGCTCTTGGATTCTAACAGAAAGGACACTTGTTTGACGTCAGCAGCCATTGAGGGAACAAGATGTGGCAGTCCGCTTCCAGAAAATGTGCATCCTTCAAAATCCTCTAAGTCATTCATTTCCATTAGATAAATTCTGACTCTCATGGACCTTACAGGACACCATAGAGCTGCCTCTGTTTCAATGGATGTCACTGTGTGCAAGAGTTGAAAACCTCCTCCTTCTTTGTTGGAGTTACTGGTGGGTTTGAATCACTAACCTTGCAGCTCACCACCCAATGTGTAGCCCGCCATGCCACCAGGGATCTCTAGAGAATGCATCTACCCTGTCGTTTAGGGTCACTATGATTTAGAATTAATGTAAGGACAATGGATTTTAATAGCATCTTACTGTGAAGTAACAGCACTTTCATAAATACTGTTTTATATTCTTTACTGAAATGGAAATCTCGTGAACAGGTATTTTCACTTTATCTTTTAGGTTTCTGCTATCATATATTAAGGAGTTATGCAGGAGACTGATTGACCTTATATTTTTTTCAAGAAAAATTCAACCTTCTTAATGGGAAAAGGGAAGGATATAGCCCACAGACTGAAACCAAATTTCAGTCTCTTTCAAGAAGTTAACCATATTTGGTCAAATTCACATCAGACTGAAACATTATTGGAGAAGCTTGGCATTCAAAACTGAAATAAATATTTTACTATATAACTTCCCTCTATTCTACTAATTAGCTGGTTCCTGTAGGTCTAAAATTAAATGCACTAAAACAGACGACTGCCAGCACTTTTAAGATTTCAGAGTCCTCTGGGACTGAGCTTCCCAAAGTGGACATTACTGACCTTTGGGGTGGTGGGCACTGAAACAGTCTA
Organism: Nesogale talazaci; assembly: GCA_004026705.1. Lineage (NCBI taxonomy): Eukaryota > Metazoa > Chordata > Mammalia > Afrosoricida > Tenrecidae > Nesogale > Nesogale talazaci. The sequence goes on along the minus strand of PVJH01003670.1, from coordinate 50,788 downwards.
TAGGAAACCTACAAAAGCAGTTATCTATATCCTATCCCAGGGCACTGGTTACATTTATTTCTACAAAGGTGGTACTAAGAAAAATATGGTAAGTTGGAGACCATATGTTCTAGGATATTATTTGAAAGACCATCAGGCAAAGGTCTTCGTAATGTTCCAGGAATACTAAAATTGAAGTCAAATAGATTTTCTTCCACAAACATTGTGAAATTCATGTGTTAGTAGATTTAATGCTCATATCTGTTCAGGAAGTGAGATGCATTTTTAAACTAATACACCAAATCTATGTTCATCATATAGCAAATTATGTTAAAAGTTCAAATTCTTGCTGAAGCACTTGAATAAAAAATAAGCTACTTACCTTAGTTTCTTATTTACAGAAAGTTTGAAAGATTGCACAATAAATATTTTCCTCACTCTCCACTTCCACAATTATTTACATCTTACATTAATGTAGTACATCTGTCACAACTAATGAACCAATACTGAAACATTACTATTAGCTGAACTTTACATTTTTCCCCCAGCTTGCCTTACTTTTTCTCTAATGTCACTGATTTCAGCACACAGTTAATAATGAGTGGAGAATTATGCTCTACCTCCTTAAATGTGGACTGTCTGCATCAAGTCTTTGGAATGGTCCTGCATAGGAGCTTTCTTCTCATTTATGAATTATTTATTTATTTATATCAGTATAGACTCATTTATATTACACCTTGGGTTAAAAATTCAATTCCATAAATTTTTCTCAAATCATTCCAGCTTTGGCCATTGGGATCATTTTCCAATGATGCCTATATTTTTGACATATTGACATGCATACTCTCTTCATTATTTTTCCCAAGCTACATGATACCCTGGGTTTGGCTTATCTGTTTGTTAAGCCAGTCCTAGAATCGGCCATTTATTCAAAGAATGTCGGCTCTTTCACTGGAGAATGGGAGGCTAAATCAAGTTCTGACTATTAGACATATTTGTTGGTATTTGTGTGTCACTAGGTCTAGACCTCAGAAAGCAATGTATATGTGTATGCTGACCTATGTAGATATGCATATCTAAAATTATTTATATGGTCATCTGTGTGCTTATGTGTATACACAAATACATACACATACACTGATTCTTCTACTCTAATGCATTATCATTAGAGTTAGATCATTTGAGAAAGAGCATTCTAATCTCTCTTTTATTTCTAACTTTCTGATCTTATACTGAGAAACCTAGCTTCCACTACTTTCCATTAATTTAATCGTGTGCAGTTCCAATTCTCACCTAAATTGCTTTCAAGTATAGCTCCAGTGTGAACAACTTTTTCAAGTCTAGTGTTCGTGTGCACTTTGCTTTGCCTTTGGGTTTACAGAGTTTGCCAGTTTCTGCAGCCAACTCTTTACTCACATACCTTTCTGTTGATGCAAGGAAATGAAGATCAACTTCAAATTTCTTAATGCCACTTTATTTGAAAGACAGATCGCTGCCAGTGCAGGACCACTCTGGCATCTGACAGAAAGCTACGGCTCTACGATTGTACTTGTGTGAAGTCGGTTGCTTCAGCAATAATTGTATCAGTGAAGAGGATGGTAAGCACTGCACACACAATGTGTTCAATAGACAATACGAAGTTAGACAAGAGCGATGGCTGTCTAATAATGCACTTTGGAAAGGAGTTATCTTTAATAAAACTATGAAGTATCTCATTGATTTCCAGCTCTGAAGTACAGCCTATTTGAAGACAGCACACTCTACAGTTCCCCTTGATGATTTTTACACAGGGCCAATTTAGATTGTTTTATTGTCTTTTATCTCTATAAGCAGTTAAAGTGATAAAGCGCATGCTTTTCTCATCATTGTGAGGACAGCCGAGGATTTTTGAAAGAGACTTTCTTGTGCTACCACAAAGCATTGTTGATCATTGGGAAAGATACACACTTACAAGAAAACAAGCCACATCTTGAGATAGGCACATTAAATTTTTACAAAATGAACTATATTGGCTTTGCTGAAGGAAGAGAGGAATGAAACATTTAAAATGTGTGAGACACCACTGAGGCTATTCCACTCAATAAACATATGCCCAGAAGTGACATGAGCTGGAAAATAGGAATTTGCTGTTTCCTTGGTCACTCTCTTTGACAGAAAGAACATCAGATGAAATCCAGGGAGATTCTAGTGCTAAAAGAGGCATATTTTTCACACAAAAGTTCTTCCAAAAGCAAGACAGCTACTTCATCCGGTTCTCAATGAAAGAAACAATGATTTTCCCTCCCACAAAGTTAAAAGACTATATATATTTTTCAGATACTAGAGTAGGACTCTCTCAAAGGATGTTCTAGTGACATGTTGACCCTATTTTGTTTTTACTATATTTATACATTTACTTTAGAATCTAAATTCTGAGTAAAATGACATGCTACTTATGAGCCAGACCAGTAGGGAAGCATCAAGACAGATGTACACGCCAGGCCAGTGTTTCAGGTCTCTTTCGTTCCCTGACCTTCCCTCCCTGTGATGGTGACCTTGCTTTTCTTTGAAAATGCTTCTCTCCCATATTCAGCTCAGATCTGTCAGGGCCCACATTTTGTTTCAAGGCATATAGATCATTCTTCTGGCTGGTAATTGACTAATTTACTCCTTGTTCTAAATGGAATTTTTGACTCTTTGAACCAGCCCAATTTTTTATGCTTCACAGCTGCCGACATATATGGAAACTTGCTGTTTGGAAGTTCAACAGCCAAGGATTCCATCATATTGGGAAGTTGGTCAGGAGCATGGAGGTATAGATTTTTGCAAACAACACGGATAGAAGAAGGGTATTTTATCCATAAGGGGACTGTGACCCTGGCAGGCACCCTAAGATTTCATTTCATTCTCATCAGTTATGTAATACAGATGAAGTTCTGGAGTCACACATAGTAAAAGGTGGGGCTGCTAATTGAGACTAGCAGTTCACACACACCCAGTGGCCCTGGGGAAGAGAGAGGGGACCATAGCTCACATACTGAATCAGGCCTTGAAAGCCCTAGGGCCCAGTTCTACTCTGTCATATGTGTTCACCATGAGTTCGACTTAATGTGTCAGCAACTAATCACGAATTGTTTCTCATTTCACTGGTTACCAAAGAAAATTCATCTTTCAGATGCATGTACTTTCAGAACAGAAACGTTAGCAAGGATTTTGTTTCTCAGCAACTGTGCACTTGTCTTTTCCTCTTCATGTGTTTTTCACTGTTCAGTTGTTCTTCACATAACAAAACCATGCTTTGTCATCTCCAAGTTCTTCCTCCAGTATCTCTTGACAATTAAGCTGACCACAACGAAACTTTTATTCTCATCTTTCTGTGAACCAATTGAGTCACAGTAACTGGAAATTTGTTGAAATCACTACTAAATATCCTTCTAATATTTTAAGGGTATCCACAGCTTATTAAAAAACAAATGAGAAATTTCTACATAGAGCAAGGTAGAAGTAGTATGACCATAAAATTTTCCTGAACTCCAGCTAGTGTAGGCACATATTTGCATTTAAGCAATTTAATATATGGACAATCAATTAATTTAATAAAAATGTATTTGTCTTATTAAAACAAAGATCAATGCAGCTTGCCTATATTGGGCAGGGGGATTTATCATATATTCCCTTCTCAAGGATTGTATATTTTAAAAGCATGTTTATTTTTTAATAAGTTGATATGTGCTATGAGAGAATAGTCATCAACCTTGAATTCTGTGATTTTTAGGCCTATTAGATATGACTGAGCACATTTTCATAGAGTACAAAATATGTTTTAGGATTAGGTAGGCAGTTTTCAAAGCTATGTAAATTGTTTCACTGCTTTAGGGCAGAGAGAGCTCTTCCAATGAAGGGTGAAGTTTCTGTGTTTCTAACTAATAGCAGTATACCCAGGTATTTTCAACATATATGTTAATTTTTGTTTCTCGTTCTAACTCAACTCTACCATATAGACTATATCAAGTTTTTCTCAATGTTATTGCAAACATAATGATGCAAAATTGGAATCACTGAGGCAAAATGTGACATTTTCCCATTTCATCCACCATTCTTCATCCTTAAACAATTAATAAATGCCGACAGTAGGAGGAAAAGATTCAGCCTGTGTCTTAAGATGATGTTGAAGTGAGATAAAATGCCTAAAGAGGAGGGACAGTATGAAGTGATGTATAACTAATTATATAATACATAGGCATATATGCAGAGGGTCATGCCAAATGTGTGGATGCCATGATATCTGAGATGAATAGGGAAGAAATCCCTTTGACCATTTCTTCATTAGGAAAGGTTCCAGGAGGAACCAGTTCTTTGAAAATGTTTTTAAGAAAGAAAGAGACTTAAAGGGTTTGGGGAAAGAAGGTGAAACCCAAAGACAAGAGGAATACTATATTACATGGTGATGCTTTAAAAAAAACTGCTAAAATAAAATTGCTTGGGGAAAGATAAAAATAAATACCTGATAAAAATCCTAAACAATGGGATGAAGTAGAAAAACTGAGCTATTGGATAGCTTGTATATTGAACTGAGGAGTTTTGGTGATTTCTTAGTCCTACAGATAATACATAAATAGTCAATCAGACACATTAGCAATTAATTGCCTTCGAAATGGCATGTAAGACCTCTTGAAACACCACCTCCCCCAAGCAGCATGATAGGGTTAAGATATTCATTCAATCATGTCTGAAGAACAGGTTAAATTTTCCTTTGTAGTTCTGAAATTTTCTTAGAGAAAGAGAGTCCTAAAGATGGAAAAGGACTATTCTAAACTGCCACAGTCACATACACCAGCAATTCCAGGCTTACCCATGTCTAATTTATAGACTACTCCTACTGGCTCTGTAATGCAGGTCTTTGAACTAGTACTGTCGTGGCTGACAAAATGAAACAGTAAATCCTTCCAGGAACCGAATGGGTGATATGGGATTATTGGAATGTCTGTGGGGAGCCACATACATTTAATGTGGCACAATTGATGTCATCTTTGAGCAGGGCATGACCATCCTTAAAGCACTGATTTAATGCTATGCAAGTTTGCCCTTCCTTTGAAAAGATTGAACTGACCTATACTTGCAACCAATCCTTCACCACAATCAGCCTCCCTTGTCACACATGGACTTTTAACTCCCTGGAAAAAACTTCGAGTCTTTTCTTGACCTAAAGTAAATCTATATACAACCTATATACACAGGACTCCCCTGACTTATAAATTCTTAAAGACATATAGAAATGGATCTCATTCATAGCCTGGGGACTGCCTGTGTTCGTTTTTCTTCACCTATTGGTTGTAACCAATAGAGATTATAGTCTCCTATGCAATGTCATGAATCACTGCATAGCAAAATCACTTTTAATCCCCTAGGATGTTAAACTTAATCCACTAGAATGTTAAACTTCTCGGAGAGGTGAATCTCGGATAATATTCTCAGGAGACAAGTGGCACTGCAGGACAAAGGAACATGTGGTACTCCATAGGCAACAAAAATATTTCCCTCTGATGGATGTTCAAGAGACAGATGTTTGTCACTTGATAGCCTTGAAAAGATATTAACTGGTATTTGCAAGGTGATATGACATTAAAAAGTGGTTATTGTCTGATAAAGAATCCATGGAGATGCAAAGACTCTTCAGTAAGAGAAATGTAACATCTTCAGATGTCCATATTGAAAGTCAAGGAAGTTGGAGGAGCTCTGAAGAGCTTGGGTAAGATATCTTCCCCAGGAAGGTCGCTCTGCTGAAGAAAAACTTTAAGATTCAAATGCAGCACTTTGTATTCAGAATTGCAGTACAGGGGAGTGATAATCAGTACTCATTGGTGGTGATAAGGCTCAGAATATGTATCTAAATTCACAAAGTCAATCCTATGTGTTTTTATTTTTAGTTGTCCCCCCACCTTTGTATCTAGATGATTCCAGTATTGATTTCAGGCTCACTTAGAGAACAAACTTTACTATGCTCCCTGGTTCTCAGTTTTCTTCCTTGTAAATGAACGGCATGGATGGAGATCAGAAAACTATAGCACACAGACCAAATGTGACTTCTTGTCTGTCTTTGTAAAATTTTAGTGAATACAGTCAGGCCCATTTCATGGATTGTCCTTGGCCTCTTTAGGCTATCACAGCAGAACTAAGTGACAGAGGTACAGTGATCTACAAAGACAAAAATAATGGTTATCTACCCCTTTACAGAGAAGATTACTGATCCCTGGACAGGATGATCTCTAATTTTTCAATTAAAACAATAATCAAATCTAGTTGTAGATTCTGATATTATTTAGAGCTTTGGAATACTATATAAACCATCTGTGGGCACTTTCTTGTATATGACAAAATTGTCCTCTCAATCAAGACCCTATTGCTAACAGTTACGTTAGCAAATATAAATACCTGGAAAGACATGGACTTTTTGCAAAGCAAAATGGAGACTGAATGACAATTCACCTTTCTCTCACAATTAATGACACATTAAACTTGATTAGCTCAAACTTCTTCAACTTGAAATTTACTATAATTTAGGAAGTATAGGTGGTAACAGACCATTATAGCTTATTTTTTTCCTTTAAGGGTCTTCTAAAAATGTAAATAGTGAAATATAGTTCTGAGGAATATAATTACCAACGGAACTCCTTAAAATAGAAGTTAGGTTATGATTATAAAGTCATGCCCGCATGTGTTTTGAATTAGACAAAGACTCTAGTTGTCTTATCTGAATGCCATAATATGGCATGGCTAATGTTGCAAAAATTGAAAATGTCTGAACAAGTAATTGTGTTCCTGTCTAACTTGTACATAGGCCAAGAAGCAGTTGCTCAGACAGTACAAGAGAGTTTTGCCTGTTTTTAAATCGGGGAAGGTCTTTGTCAGGTTTGTGTCTGTTCTGCCATCAAAACTATTCTGTATTATGTGGAGCCGATAACCCAGGAAGCTATGGCAAAGGATGTCGTCTTGCAATTGGAAGAAGACTATCAACCTGGGATCACGTTTTGATGATAGCATTTTGTCTGACACACAGTAATCAATGAGTCATGACTATTAGTGCATAGTTTTTAGTGTGATTGCTCAAGTCTGATTTGTGTTACCCGGGACTGAGTTCTGCTTTCCACTGAATCCTTTCCCACAGCACTCAGTGGCAACAACAGTGGGCGTCAGTGCAGCAATGATGGTGAAGATGACAGAAGACTGTGCAGTGCTGCATTCTTTGGGCTAGTGGGCTACTGTGAGTCAGAAGTGAATTGAAGGTACTCACAGCAATCATTACAATAAACTCACTGCCAGCTAGTCAAAATCTATTCATAACAACCTGGTCAGACAGAGAAGAACACCTTTGTGAGTTTCCAAATCTGTAACTTTTCACAGCATCAGAAAACATCATCATTCTCCCAAGGAGCTTCTGGTGGATTGGGATGTCTGACCTTGCAGGTAGAAACTTGGTTTGTAACCTCCTACCACACCAAGGCTCCCCCAAACAACAGTTTTATGTGTTCTACCCTCATTTATTCAAAGAAAAATAGCCACGTGTCTATTTTATTCTATAACGGTAGAAGGTAGAAACTTCCAAATCAACAGAGACCAGGAGGTGAAAAGGCCTGATGCATATTAGCTGATGAGGATTTTATTGAAATGACTGTTTCATTGACTAGAATGTTGGGTTGCAATCCACATGGTTGGCCATTTGAAATAGCCAGCAGTCCTGAGGGCTACAGATGGTGTTCTTCTCTGCGCCTTAAAATGTCACAGCATCTGAAGCCCACAGAGGGGGCTTCTATGCATCAGCATTGATTTGATGGCAGTGAACTTGGTTTTTTTAAAGTAATAGAAGATGAGAACTCCCCCCACCACACACACACACATGAGAATACTCTACAAAATTGCTACAAGGGACACAAGCATGCTGATGCTCACATTCTGCTGGTGCAGAAGGGGACAGCCTGTTCTGTTATAAAAAGGATCACCCTGAGTTAGAATCAACTCAAAGGCAACTCACAACAGTTATGTGCAGGACTATTGCAAAGCCCCTCACGAGGGAAGATGATCCGTTTTTCTCTTTCCCCTAAGCACAGTATTGGGCATTGTCCCCAATATAAGGTTTTAATTTGGCCACAATCTGTTGATACCTTTTAAAAGTTTGTTTTGAAGTAGGTGAGTTGTACGTTGCAGCTCTTCAACTTTGTATTCAGCTTAACTGCTTATCAGTTTAATTCCTCCGATAGATTGCCCTATGCCACTTCTTTATATTTTGCTTCTTCTCTTGGATTATGATCTTCCTTTTGAGTCAGTCTCTGCCATCCCACTGGCCTAGTGCGCCATCGTCCTTCCTGTGCCTTCCCTGACTTGGTCTCTTCCAATGCCTGTTCTCTTTTATACAGAAGTCTTTGTCTTGTTTTATTTTTCCGCTGCTAACTGAAAATCTTTGCACTTCTGGATTTACTAAGGCCATTCATCTTGAAAAGGAGCATGTAGTCCACCTAGGGTCACTATGAGTCCCCATGGACAGAATGGTAGTGAGTGGACAAGGGACATATCATTCTGTCATGGTCCAGAAGAGGAAAGTGAAGCCTCATCGAAGCAATGTGCTTAAGGTCAAACTACTCAAGAACCTTGTTGGTAGCCTAAGCAGAGAGACAGGAGGGAAAATAAAAAGGAGTCCCCTGACAAGATGAATTGACACTGTGTCTGCTGCACTGAGTGCAAGCATCAGAAGCATTGTGAGGATGGCTCCGGACTGAGCACTGGCTCTGTTGTACATACACTCACTATGCATCAGAACCATCTTGATGACACCTGGCAACAACAATAACAGCCCCCTTGATATTAAACATAAAGATAATGGAATGCAGGAACATGAGATGACTTCCCTAATATTATCTAACACTCTGTAACTTGTATGACATGACAGTCAGACCAGCATTCTTTTACCTGATAATAAACCATAGTTGGTCCATTGGCATTAAACCAGTCTACCTTCTAGCAATCTACACAGGGTTTCTTTCTTTTTTGTGTGGGCATCACTGCCCCCTGATGGGAATAGGAGGCCCAACCTTGCTTCTGGTGAGCTGCTGCTGGGTTTGAACCACCAACCCTTTGGGCCGCAGTCCTGCACACAACAACTACACCACCGGGGCTCAGCCCTCTATACAGGATTTCTGAGACTCTAAGTCTGCATAGGAGCAGATTCTTCCATAGAACATGTGGCAGTCATGTACTCATGTGTCCATTTCATGATTGGGAATGTAGGGTGGAGGATAGCTTGTCAATCTGGAGATAGCCAATGAGACCTCTGTGTGGGCATGGCTTTCTCCTGAGAATTTTGGGAAGTCTCACAGTATTTCCCAATTGGAGAAGAAAGACTTGTCCCAGACTTGAGTAAGTCTACTGGCAAGACAAGATGGTGGCATGCTGATAGATTCTGAGTCCTGGAACCTGGCGGAGCTGGAGAGGCCAGAGGAGAAGCCACATGGGCTTGCTCTGATGGAACCAGACCTCTGGGGCTGGGGAAGCCACAGAGAGACCCCTGCCAGTGCTGAGATGCTTCTGCCACCAACAGATACTGCTGATGGACCCTGAGCCCAGGAAATGGGAAGCCACAGAGAGACCCCTCCCACTGCTGAGATGCTTCTAGGTTGTCCTGGTGTCATTGCACATGCTTTGTGAGTCAGATTCGTATCGAATATATGGGCTAATATCAGCCTTATGACTTTGGACTAAATTGGGTTGGGATGCTTTTTCAGTGTTCCTTTCCTCTCATATATAAACCTTTCCCTTATATCCATATGTGTGATTATGAATTTGTTTCTCTAGTCTACCTGGACTGACACAAAACAGTGGCTGAGTTTTAACCAGGGATCTTGAGGTTAGCAGCCCAGCACTTCACCTGAGAGTACCACTTGGGCTCCAGGTCACAGTCTAGGATGGCAGAAGAAAAAGTTCCCAAACTAGTAGTTCTAAGATGAATGTTCAGGTCCTCTCAGATATGGTGTTGTCATCTGACATTTGTCAAATGATTTACTCTCTTAAGCTTCAGATTTGTTTTGGTCTTTTCCTTTAAAACAACAACTCTTTTGTGAATCAGGTAAGGGTTTACATGGAAGATCATCATCATGTTTGTATTTCACAACTTGAATAACTTAACTAACCTCCCAATAGCTTGCTGCCCCCATTCCTTTTTAACTTGTGGAAAAAATTGGGGTTTAAATAAATACTATTGAGAGTCAAAGACTAACAGCATAGGCTCTCAAGCCTAAATGTGCAGGCCAGTCCCTGTAGTAGGGGTTGCCCACCTTTCCTCAAGTAAATCCCTTGGTCTTGCCAAGTCTCATTGACTTTATCCTTAAAATACTGATAATTATCCTCTTACTTGAGGGTTGATGTGAGAATAAGATGAGATAAACTAAATAAAATTCCTGGCTCATCATATGTGTTCAATAAATGATAGCATCTCTAGTCCCCTTAGGGTCCAGAATTAATTATTAAAACTCAGAAAGTATTCACTGAATATCTACCGTGCCCAAGGTCACCTACCATTACTGATGGTGAAATACATCTTGCATATAGAAATTCTTCACCTCAGTTTCTCTGAATTTTTTAGGTCTTTATTTCAGGAAGAAAATTTTAGTTGATGTTAGGTCTTTAATTTCAGAAAGTAATTGTTAGTTGATGTTTTCATAGAATCATAGAGGGAGAGGGAGAGCAAACAGAGAGATCTTTTCCGTATATGCCCTTCACAAGGTTAAATCCCTTAATTAAGTCTGTTATAGTTCTCCACTCCCTTTAGAATTTGTATTTGAAATCCCTTTATTATAAGTGTGATACCCAGATTTATGGATTGCTTTATTTTCCTACAGCTCTTCTAGTTCAACCCTTGCTTTTTCAAAGTAAAAAACAAAGCAGATATGCTATTTTCTTCATCAATATTATCAGCAGGCAAGAGCTACAATGTGATACTCTTATCTGATGTTGTTATGACATTCTGCAGTGTGGATACATTTTATAATTCAGTACTGCCTTTAAACGGCATTGTCCTGCTTCTCTGAATTATAGCAAGTGTTGGAACATGTTGGTGCATTGACCATAACTAATTACTGCTGCCACTTTTGTCCACAAATATTAAAGAGAAAGTGCAGCAGTCATTCCCAAGTACATTCTTTAAAGGCCAGTCAATGCGTATGCAGAATTTTATTCAAAATAATTCTTGGTGATGTATGCATATTGGAAGAGTGACAGGTACATACACTTAGATGACTTCCTTAAATAAGGTATACTTCTGAATACTATTATTTACAAAGAGAAATCCATTTGCCTCTGTTACACTAAAGTGATAACATGTTCCCTAAACAAGATTAAGAGAGAAAAAGCTGACAGCAAGACTCCATTTCCTCTTCTCAAGTATATTAAGTGGCTTCCAGTATATGTGATAAAATATTCAAAGGAGTTGATTCATTGCTACTACTTCGGAGGAGTTAGGTTCTTGCAGGTGGCCAGATTGACAAGGCAGATGGAGTTAATTATGGAGGTCCAGACAAGGTCAGCCTGCCCAGAAGACCACCTTAGGTGCGGAAACCATCAATGATGCATTATGCAAAGGTGAAAATCCACCCAGAATATCTTTGTAACCCTAGTCTACTGCTGCAATTTGTCACTTGCCTGCCTCCCCCAGATTTTCTTTCATTCTTCGCTTTGGTTAACAAGACAGTTTCAAAAACATTGCTTAAAAACTAGTTTCATTTACAAGCACTTTATACCAATGACTATGCTGTGCACATTGTATACCTTTGTGCAATGTTGCTTTGGGATACTTTAAGGGGGACTTTTAAATGAAACTGGCTAACTGCTCAAAATAAAATATTGAATGTCCTTTGGGCTGAGTTTTTATTCCAGGATATCTAATAAGCTAAAATCCTATCTGTAGATGACTTCCTTTAGTGCTGAATTCAAACCAGTTGGTCACCAACTTAAAGCAGTACAGTCTTGAAAACTCATAGGGGCAGTTTTATCCCATCCTACAGGGTCTCTTGGGCTGGCCTCAACACAATAGCAGTGAGTATATTCTTTTACTTTTGATAGTTACTGTGATAGCTAAGGTTTATTGTGCCAACCTGGCCACTGAACACATGCAGGATTAATTGAAGGATGGAAAGATTAATGACTTGGCGAGCCTCGCCTTTCTGGTCTCCTGCTCTCTGATGTTTGGACCAGCTGCACCTCACTTAGCTACTTCTCTGCTTTAGCCAGTAAGGCTCACTTCCTGCAAGACATCTGAGAAGCCACGTGGACCTGCCTTGATGTAGCCATGAGTGCTGGAGAAGTTGCATGGAGACACCTACCTGCCAGCACTCAGAATCTCACGCACTCACTGATTCGGATTTGCTCCTTCATTAGGCATCATTGCATGTGTGTTCTGAGTTTGAGGAGGACTTTTAAATCAATGTTAGACATAAGGGCTAGTGTTGGACTCTGGGTTCAGACTGGAGAGCGTTGAGATGCTTAATGTACAATTACTCTTTATATAAAACTCTTATAAAATATGAATATTGATGAATTTTGTTTCTCTAGTCTGGAACTCAGCTACTATTGCTTATACTATTAGGATTACTGTTACTGTAACTACTAAGAGCAGGCATAAAATTAATGAATTCACCTTCCTCATAGTAAGCCCTTCTATTTAGATGAAGCCTCCTGACTGTGGCAGTTATACACTTTGTTGTCAGTTAGAGACTTCAGAGTGGAGGAGTAGAGTTTAGCTTGTCAAACAGGTCGCAGCTTGATGACCTCATTTGGGGGGGTGCTAAGGAGATAAATAGCTTTCTGGAGGCAGGAGATAGAGTCACTCCCTGTGAAACATATTTTCTGACAAAACACATGGAGCTACATAAGAGCCCTGAAGCTGAAGGAACCATGTGGAGACCTCTGCCAGGGCGGAGCTGCCTCTATTGCCACTGCATCCACAAGACTTTCCACCCGCTGCCCTGTGATCTTACTGCATTGGGCGTTGCTGCATTATGGCCACCGAGAACTTTAAGAGGCAATTTTGCCACCCAAGCTCGAGATTCCCATTGATGGCACTCATTTTCACCATTTCAGACAGGATTTAACCAAAGATGATTTCTACACATCAAAACTTTAAATTCCCATATTCTTTCCAGAAAACACCCTAGTAAATCGCATGACCATATCTGATCTCTGGCTAGCCAAAGAAGAAAAACTACCATGAGACAGAGTTCAAACAAGCATCTATGTCATCTTCATGATTTGTTTCTCTAGTACCCACTCCAAAGTTCCCATAATGTGTTATTCTGGGTAGACTAGAGAAACAAATCCATAGACACCTAGACACTCATATGTGTATAAGAAAGAACTTTATATACAAGAGCAATTGAATATTTAAAAAAAATCCCAGCTCTGTCCAGATCAGATCCAATATTAGTCCATAAGTCTGATACCAATTTATGAATTTCTCTTCAGACTCATGCAACACATGCCGTGATGTCAAAGACAGGAAGATCACAAAGCACTGGGTGGGAAATCTTGTGGATCCAGGGCCAGTGTAAGCATCTCGGCACTGGCGTGGATCTCTATGTGACCCCCTCCAGCTCCAGGCCCTAGCGTAGGTCCGTGGTGTGTCTTGTCAACAGGAAAGTCTCACAGGGAGTGACACTGACATACTTTTATGTCACTCTCTATCTTTTTTATAAAATGATAAATAATGTTTGCTCAACATTCCAGGAAAATTGATAATTGCACAATATAAGAGAATGAAGAGCATAGGGATTTAAGAGACATTCTGGTGGTTTAGGGTAATAATGCTATCTCCTTTTTGAGAGTGAAAAGCAGTAATGGAAAAAATTGGCATTGACAAAAAAATACTCAGCTCACTGCCATAGATTCAATTTCAACTTAAACATGAGTTAGAGCCAATATTTCTCATGCTTTTACTTTGCAATTTAACTCAAGTTTGGAACAAAAAGCCTTTCTTCCAAAAAGAATGTGTGAATATTCTTTAAATATTTAAAATTCTTTTTTCCCATTTCTTGAAAGCTTATCTTCCTTTGAATATCAACTGTACCTAATTAGTATAAGCTGATGTGTGAATCTTATTCAGTTTCTTGAGACAGAAGGGGAAAAGTCTTATTTGGATGAGATTGAGAATCGCAAAATTCTAAAGGCATAGTTAAAAAATAAATCCTGCTTCTTAATTAAGCGAGGAAATTTATTTGTAGTGACAGATAGAATCAAGACTTTATTTTCTCTTAAATGAAACAATCTATGTTATGTGATTGAAAGAATTGTTGGCTGTGAGTCAGATTATCTGGAGTCTGGTTCACACTACCTTTCCATTAAGTTCTGTAAAAATACAGGTTACTTAGCCTGACCCATTTTAAGTTTTCTCTTCTAAAGTATAATGTATGTTGACTATATGATTTCTGTTTCTTCCAAAGAGAGTTGGGGAGTCATAGTACTGTATATGTTTATATTATATGCTTGAATACATTTTCCTTACCTATCACACAAAATCCCTGAAAAACATTCAACAGTATTGTGTATACTTAGATTCCTAGTCAGTAGTATTTAATCTAATACAAGATTGCATGTATTCAGACATTCATAGGGTTTGGGAAAATATTCAACCCATTACTGACTATTCAATACTTTATTGTATTTTTGTAGTGAACCTTTTCAAAACAATGGGTCTGCTATGCAAATTTCAGAATGAAGATACCTTTTGGTCTACCCAAACTGGAACGAACATTTTCTCCTACACATCTGATCCCAAGTTCATTTCTGACCTTTTTACTCTGATTCTACAACACCTCTTCTACCCACTGATGCATAAACATACAGACGTAGTAGAAACACTGAGGGTTGAAGATCAGTTCTCACAGTGCAAAGTTTCAAACATTTTGCAAATTCTTTACAGAAGAAAAAAAAGAAAGAAAACTTTAGCAATTGCTGTAATCCCTTAGGGGTAAACATGACAGCTGTTTTAACAGCTGGAGAGCTACGTCTCTCGACAGCTCAGCAAAAGAGCTGTAGACTGCTGAACATATCAGAAAGAAAGTGTGCATGAGAAAACTGTCTTAGAACTTCTAGAAGACAAATTGATGCAACAGCTTTGCTCCTCTGAATAGTTTATAACCATTAGCTGCCAGCAGGTTGGATCTGAGATGTTGGAATGTTTCCACTTCTCCATTATTCTAAAGTTTCTTGTAGGAACTCAGAACAGGAATTCTTTAAGGAACAAAAGCTCCTACTTAATAATAAGTTTGCTGCTCTAAAAAGAAAAAGTTACACAACCCATTAGGTTTGATGAAATCAGACTTTGTGGGACAGGGAGGGAAAAGGGCTCTTATAAAGCTTCATAGACTAGAGTAGGAAGAAACATGTGACTATAGTCCACTACAGATAAATGGGTGAATAGCTTCGCTCCATTTTTGTCACTGGGTCACAATGTATTTTAGCATGTGTAAATGTAGCTTTTAGGATTTCATTCTTGCATACAGGTATTTATAGAGTACCACTGATTATCCATCATTTACTCTATAGCAATTCCAGGCAAGGTGCTGACCTGTATACTATTTGTTTTCATAGAACCTAAGTGAAAGATTGATAAAAAGCAAAAAAATCTTAGGAGTGTGAAGGGTGGGTAGTGATGTCCTTTGTGTTAGACTGGTTAGACTACAGAAACAAATGCATAGACACACATATGGGTATAAGGAAAAGGTTTACATACAAGAGGAATGGAACATTGAGAAAGCATCCCAACCAAGTCCAGTTCAAAGTTATAAGTCCAGCATTAGCCTATATGTCTGATACCAGTCTATAAAGTCTCCTTCTGACTCACAGAGCACGTGCAGTAGAGGGGTCCCGGTGCTGGCAGGGATCTCCCCCTGGATCCTTGTTTCCAGGGCTCAGGGTCCATCAGCAGTCTCCATTGGCAGTGGGAGCATCTCAGCATGGCAGCAGTCTCTCTGTGGCTTCCCAAGCCCCAGAGGGCTGGTTCCATCAGGGTTAGGCCATATGGCTGCTCCTGCAGCTCCTCCATTCTCTAGGAAACAGTATCAATCAGTATGCTGTCATCTCATCTTGTCAGTAGAATGACTCCAAGAGACTGGGAGTCAAATTTCTCTTCTCCAATTGGGCAATACTGCGCAATTTCCCAGAAATCTCAGGAGAAAGCCATGCCCACACAGAGGCCTCATTGGTTACTCATTGGCTATCTCCAGATTGGCAAGTTAGACTCCACCCCTAGATGGCCAATCATGAAACTGACACAAGTACATGACTTCCACATCCTTAAACATAAGGAACCTGATAGAAAGAAGGAAAATGGGATGGGCAGGTGCCGGGCAGATTAAACCAAGACCTGGTAGGTTGTGTGAACTTTAGATTTTTATCTTAAACAGTTAGAAGCACCATATTCTGGCAACTGTGTACTGATTAGGAGATGTGCTTCCAGAACCAGATGGGGAACTGGCTTCCTGGATACAAAAGTTAGGCTGCTGTTGTAATAGTCAGAGAAGGAGAAGATGCTAGGGACACAACCAGTTGTGGACAGTGAGGATAGAACAGAATCAAAAGATTGAAGAAGTGTAAAATCTGTGATCTGATGGTCCAGAGTTAATTGGCCAAATTAGCTAATTGGCTAATTTAAATTACATAAATTCTCAAATTTGAAATCACTGTAAAGTAATACTTTCTGCAGAGAATTAATACAAATGACTATATAGTATTACTACTTTATACTGGCTTTTTAGCACATGTAAATATAGTTTGTGGCTCTTTGTAAAGCTTGAGTAAAAACTGATGGTTTCATATATTGATAAAATAACTGTTTTTAAAAGAAATTTATAATTCGCTATCTCTTATTCCTCTTTAATAGACATCAGCAATCTGTGGCCCATGGGTGACATCCTGCCCATGGTCACATTTTGTAAGTAAATTTTTACAGAAATGTAGCTATACCCTTTATTTTGGGAGGTATAGCGTGTGACCCACAAAACCTCAAATATTTACTGTCTAGTCCTTCACATAAAAGTTTGTTAACTCCTGCTCCATAATAAATCTTATTTCTGTTGAACATATTTATTCAGTTGATTAAAAACCCTTTATTGACTCTTTTATAACATAGAAAGTGAATCCTATGTGGAAACTTCATTTTTTTATATATATTCAAAGTCCTCCTTGCTTTATAGGTTTTCCTAGGATACACATTAGAGAGTAGCTTTCCTGGTGAGAAATAGCTTATACAAAGGAAAGATTATATTAATCAGATCATTTCTTACAATACAGTTCCTTGTGAAGATGTCAAGCAATAGAGAATTAGTGTGCTTTGGTGTTGCTTTCGATATCACAGGTCTGTCCATCTTACAGTAATGAATATCAGAGATCCCCTATACATTACAAGTTGAAGTATTACAGTACTTGTCACATTTGAAATTATATCAAATCAGTGTTTACAATTATGCTGCATGTGGGACCATCAATGCTGTGTACATAAATTGTGATTTTTTATGGTTATGTGAAGCTACAGAATCTGCTCTCCCAACCAAAAGTAAATGACATAGTTTCTGTCCTTACAAACAATAAAATCTTTCTGCTTTTACCTAGACTTCACACAGAGAAAAGGGGACATTTTCATCTTCCCTAAAGCCTTCTCATTTTGATTGCTTGTGATAGAACCATTAGCCAATGTCAAATCAATTTGACTGGATTCCTACAGGAATAAAGTTGAGGTTTGAATGAACTTTTCACCAAATGGTTTTCACAAAGCATGAAATTATCTCAATGCTATGACCCACCAATTGAAATTATACCCTTGTCACAATGTTCGTAATTAATCATCACTCAAGGCCACTGGCTCTTTCCCCTGTGCGCATGTGCAGCTATTTGTATTGCGAGAGGATGATGCTTCTGTTCCTGAATTGCTACTGGAAACTGGCTTCAGGAATACATTCTCCTCATAGCCGAGAAATCCCTCATGGGACATGCCCAGCATATCCTTAATCATGACAGCGAATACAGCCACCGTCTCCTTGGCAGCACATTCCATAACAACACCATAGAATATTCTAGCAACAAACAAGCATTGATCTGTATATCAATGAAAAGCTCTGTGGACATAGTCGCCCACACATTGGGCTGCTAGCACACGGTCAGTGATTCATAACCTCTCCTGGAGAGAAAGAGAAGACTTTCTGTAAAGAATAACCGCCAGGAAATCCCATAGGGAAGGTCGAACGGGTCCTTTGGGTTTCTGTGGCTTGGAGCTAACTCAATAGCAGGGAGTTTGAAGGTATGTCAGTAGGATATGGAAGAGCACAGAAGAATTGATACATGTGAATGATGATGCTGGCAAAGACTAGCGAAAATACAAGCGACTTCCTGCAGAAGAAGCAAATCTGTCTAGGATGAAGTACGGTCAGAATGCTCCTTGGAAGGTAGGATGGTGAGACTTCATCTCACGCACCATCGGCATGTCATCGGGAGAGACCAGAGCCTGGGTACAGCAAAGGAAAACACCGCTCAGGCCTGCACACAATTGTGATGTTTTAACCCATTGCTGCAGCTACTGTGTCAATCCATTGCTCTGAGGGTCTTCCTTGGTGCTGACTTTATGTACTGTCAAGCATCGTGCCTTTTTCCAGAGACTGGTTTCTCCTGATAACATTCCCAATGTTCATGAGATGACTTGTGACCATCCTTGGCTCTAAGGAACTTTTGGGCTGCATTTCGTCCAACCAGATTTGCTGGTTCTTTTCCTGTCCATCGCATTCAATTTGCTTTCAATATTCTTCACCAGCACCCTAATTCAAATGCGTCAGTTAATTATTAGCCAGCAAATGCTTCCAGCCCTCCTGCTCTCAGCAAGCAAGCTTGTTTCATCTGCCTCTCAAAGCTTTTTACTTAACATTCCTCCAATCTGGATGCCACAGACTCCTTCATACAGTCCAGGTTTGTAGATTATTTGCTCAACATAAAGATTGGATAAGCATGGTGAAAGGAAGCAATCCTATGTACATCTACCTTTTTCTGATTTTAAACCAAACGCTGTTCTTTTTTTTTTTTTTAAACCTCTCCCTCTTAATTCATGTACAGGTTCAGCATGAACACAATGAATATTCTTAAATTTTCATTCTTTCCAAATTTATTCATAGCGTGGCATGACCCACAGAGTCAAATCAATTTGCATAATCAATAACAGAAAAGTAAACATCTTTTCACTTTTATCTTCTACTTTCAGTCAAGGTCCATCTGACAGCAGCAATAGCATTCTTCATACCATAGTCTCTTATTCCCTCCTGCATATTTGGCAGCTCCTTGTCCATGTCATACTCTAACCATTCTTTAACTATGTTCAGCAGAATTTTACTTACATTTGACGGTGTTGTTCAATAATTTCTGCATTCTGTGAGTCAGTTTTCTTTGGAATCTTCTCCAGTCTGCTAGCAGGTAACATCTTCTTGGAATAGATGAGTGAGTCCAGTTGGTGCTTCATCAACTTGTGGAAATATTTCTATTGGTAGTTTGTCAATGTCTGGAACCTTGCTTTCTTTGAATGGCTCCAGGACATCTTTAATGTCTTCCTTTATGTCTTACCATGGGTTCATGGAAGCTGTGCAACAGGGTTCTAACGTCTCACATATTTAAATCATCTGTTTGAAAAAATAGTTTGAGAAGCTGGACTAGATGAGAAATAAAAATAGCATCAGAGGTGGAAGAAGGCTTCTTCACAATTTGCAATAGGCATACCACACAACCTAGCTTACCGAAAGCCGAGAAGGAACACTTGGGGTGAAACCAACTTGCCAGAACCGAACGAGGAAGAAGAAGCCTGGAAAGCATTTTATAGACTTTTGTCAAGGCAAAGTCACCTCTAATACTTCATGTCTGCCTAGGGATCACTTCTTCTGGAAGCCCTATTACCACCCTGAACCAGTCCCCACTGCGTGCTGCAGGGTGTATATTTCTTTGATTCATTGTTGTATTTCCAGGACCTAGCTCAAAGTATATTTTAAAAGTTCAATGGACAAAACATGATGATGAAACTGCAAAGGACAACACCAAGCAATTCTTGTAGACTTTGAAGACCTTATTAATAAATAGTGTAAAGCTGAGCTTGGCACTGGGTCATTCCATTGTGATCCCAGTTGAAAATATGCATTTCCACTGAATACTGAATCAGATTCGACAGCTTAACAAGATCTCCATGTGCCTTTTTATTTTCTGATTCAGTATATCTGCTGTGGAACTGCGATTTCCTGAAAATTTAAGCCTGAATCAACCTGCTCCAAGACTCTCTTTGAAGTTTAATATACGAGCAATAGGGCCTGTGGGCAGCCGGAGGTGAGTACACTTCTTGGACTGCCCTTTCCTTCCCTTCTCCACCCACAAATGCTCTCGAACGTCTGTAAACCTAAAGTGCCTCTCTGCTTAAATAATTTCATGTATTTCTAACCAAAAGTAGCCATTTACCTTTATGCTACTGTTGTTTGCGTTCTTTAGATGTGCTTCCTATGGAATTCTGAAAAAAACGATTGCAAATATCGTGTATGACTGGCATAGTGTGTTATGTATTAGGTGACCAACAAATTTGCCATGTGATGAATATGACGCAAATGAATATAAATTTGGACACAAATTTGAGTGAAATCACCTTTAATCTGAAGCTATTCTATAGAAGTAGATGTGAGGGGCACTCTATGCTTTGGATAAAGTATCTTGATACAAGTTACTAACATTTGTGTTGATATAGTACATTTTTAACCTTTTGTATATTACTGAATTAGAAAGTGAAGGAACCTGGGGGCATGGTGTGTTATGCATTGGGCTGCTAACCCAGGTGGGGAGTTTGAACCCACCAGCCACTCCATAAAAGAAAGATGAGGCTACCAGCTTCAAGAAAGTCTTATAGCTTTGAAAACCCACAAAGACAGTTCTCTTCTCTCCCTAGGGTCCCTATGAGTCAGAATCAACTCTGTATTAGGGCATGTGAGTTGAGCTTTTATTTTTAAGTTAGAGAGCACTAGCTAAAAATAGTAAGATCATTGCTAAAGATGACAAGGTTTTATACTGATGGAACACATCATTTTGCTAGTCTGATACATAGTTTTAAAAAAACAAAGTTCAGTTCCTTTTATCATGTGCCCTTGCAACATTACCTTCAACATGTACCTGCATTTCTAAGGACCTTTTGGGGAGGTCAGGTGGCTCATGCTACTCTGTTGTTGGTATTATGGACTTTGGTTACTTATCTCTGTACCAAAGGAGATAGAAACTCCTTTGTTTTCTTTGTTATGTGCGGGTTAGGCTAGCATTAGGCTCGAATAACATAATCAGCAACCAGCCCAAGTTTGAGTAAGTCTAAGCGGCTGACTCATGAAGATGGGTCCTTGCAAGGCAGAGAGTGGTTTATGGTAGAAATACTTATTTTACTAACTCAAAATAGTCTGTATTTTTGTCATATTGCCCAACTATCATGCCCAGGCTAAGCTAAATGGTTGATGGTTTATCGTGCATGGAATCTTAGCCCAGTAGATCATTTGGACATGGCATTACTTAAACCTTCAATATGACAACAAGATATTAAAATAGATAGGTATGTGAATTCTCAGATTAAAATTCAAAATGCATTGACATGTATATTTATTTTTGATACTTTTTTTAAAATAGGAAGCTACCTGACCATTCCCATTATTATTTTCTTTGGAGAAGACTTTCTAATAAGTTGTTCTGTTCGGCAATTCAAAGAGGAATGTGATTTTTTAAAAATAATGGTTTTTTTCCCCCCATAGTGGGAAAGCATAATCATTTCAGGAGTGAAACTAATTTTATTTCCTTTTTTGTTTTATAGACTGCATTTACTACATTCAGCTCCAGGGTAATTACAGTCATGCAAACCTTAAAAACAATTTCAGCATGACTTTTAAGGACAAACCGTACCCACTTACATTATAGAAACTGAACAGTATTCTTTCTACTTTAAATTGGTCTTGAGGAAAAAAACACACATTTCTATGTGAGTTTCTTCACATAATTTGCAAAATGCTGGCATTTTGGACTGAGGAAACAATTATTTCCTGCCCTTAATTGTATTAAAGTCATCCCTGTGTAACTCTACTCTCTGATCCATGATGATGAGAATGGAGAAATAACTTCCCTTTCTATCTCACAATGTTAACCCCCCCCCTTTCCCTAAGTAAACACACCTTTTATGGCTTTAGAGCTGGAACAATAATCAAGCAAATTCCAAAAGAAACATTGATTGGGTACACAGCACAGGAGTTTAATAATGTGGATAATGCAAAGAAAAAGACAAAGAGATCCCTGCTTTCAAGGAGATTAGGATTAGTTTGGAAAGGAAGCCTAGCTGATCAATGATCCCATAAATGTGCAAACCAGCACCTCTCAACGGGAGCATGAGAGGATGGTGTGAGACTGGATGGGTCAAGTTCTGTTGTACAAAAGACCACTATGAGACGGAACTAACTTAATGATGGCTTCAGATAACAACCATGGGAGCAGGAAAGGGAAAAGTAATGCTACCCATATAAATGGGTCGGCTGGATCACATTAAGCATTTTTTTTTGTTTTCCTTTATTTTTAATTTTTTAATCATTTTGTTGGGGGCTCATCCATTGCTTTTCACAATACATAGCTACATGTACTGTGCCAAGCATCTTCACATGCCTGCTTTTGTTAACATTCTCCAAATATCCACTTTGCACTCGGGCTCTTGATACCAGCTTCTCATCCTTTCCCCTCCATCCTTGTTCCTCATTACTTAATAAATTATTCCTCATTACTTAATAAATTGTTGTTGTTTTGTCATATCTTACACTGCCCGACATTCTCCCCTTGCCCACTCCTCCCTATGTCTGTCCTCCAGATAGGAGGCAATCTTTAGATCCCTGCAGTTGGCTCCCTCTCTCCACCCCACCTTCCCTCCACCCACCTGGTAACTCCACTCTCACCACTGACCCTGGGGGGTTCCATTAAGCATTTTAAGAAGCATACATTTCTTCCCTTTGTCAGAAATCTTATGAGGAAGGGAGAAACTTTACAAAGTAGAAAGAATATGTTTTTGAATTCTTGATGGTAGCATAGCTACAGTGTGCACATGAATGATAGATTGTTATAAGATTTGAAAGAGTCATCTTCACCCCCATTAAAATGATTAATTTTTAAAAAGAACCAAGGTAAGTAAAAAAACAGACAGGAATTTTCTTCATGCCCACAGAATGTACCAAGTGCTCTTAAAAGAGTTCCCTGCACACTGGGGTATCACACGCAGTCCTTGGTCATCACAACATGAGGAATTGTCATGTTTCTCTCTGGCTCAGTGCATGTCGCAGCTTGACAAACAACCTGCTGTCCGTTCTTCCCCTGGGGATAGTGGGTAGACCATCTTCTGGAGAATCTAAGAGGATCTGGGGCATGAGAGACTGGGGCATGTTCTTGTTGTTATGTTTCACATTTTACAACGTTATTACTCATGTGACTCTGTAGTGGAAAGAGGAAACGAGTGAGTTGGACACACACCTTCAAGATGCCTCTTTGTGTGAATGAAGTTATGTGATGGTCAGTGGTAAGTGGTCAGTGGTCAGTGGTCAGTACATTTTCTTCTTGTCCCCAATTGACAGAAATTTCTTTACACTTGTTTTTGTTAAGGGTCGTCAGACTTTACTGACTCATAGAGACCCATCTTCAATAAAAATACTACCCAGTCCTGGGGCATACTCACACTTGGTGTTAAGTTTGAGACCATTGTTACGGCTACTGTGTCAATTCATCTTGTTGAAGGTCTTCTTTGTTGACGATACTCTACCAGGCATGATAATCTTTTCCAAGGACTATTGTGATAACATGTTCAAAGTATGCAAAATGAAATCTCTCACTCCTCACGTCTAAGGAGCATTCTGGCTACAATCCTTCCAAGACAGATCTGTTTTTTCTTCTGAAAACCTATAGTACTCTCTGTAGGTTTCACTAATTATACTCACTAATTACATATACTACATTTATACATATTAACATATGTATACATACATATACATACATTTACACATATTAACATGTAGTACATTCTGCATTCCTAAGAGGTGAGTTTGCATCCACTTTTGCAGATGGGTGAAGATTAGAAATGTTGTATTATTTTGAAAATCCATAAAACTACAAGCATATCCAGGGTTTAAATGACAATTCTCTCGATCCCTTTTGTTAGTCTGATTAGACTAGAGAAACAAATTCATAGACATGCATATGGAGATAAGGGAAAGGTTTATATACAAGAGGAATGGAACATTGAGAAAGCATCCCAACCCAGGCCAGTCCAAAGTCAGAAGTCCAATATTAGCCCATATGCCCAATACCAGTACACGAAGTCTCCTTCTGACTCACAAAGTCACAGGCCAGTGGGTGCAGAATCCTGGCACTGGCAGGGGTCTCCCCATGGCTTCTCGTTTCCAGGGCTCAGGGTCCATCAACAGCATCCAGTGGTGGTAGAAGCAACTCAGCGCTGGCAGGGTTTTCCACATGGCATCTCCAGTTTCAGAGGTCTGGTTCCATCAGGGTAAGGCCTTGTGGCTTCTCCTCCAGCTACTCGGACACTGCCATCTTGTCTTGTCTGTAGTTTGTTGTCTTAGAGACTGAATCCCAACAACTGGGGAGATAACCTCTCATCTCCATGAGGGAAATATCGCAAGATTTCCCAGAAGTCTCAGGAGAAAGCCATGCTTACACAGAGGACTCATTGGCTACTCAATGGCTATCTCCAAATTAATAGGATAGACTCCACCCCTACATCTCAATCATGAAATTGACATCTTGAATACATGACCGCCACCTTCCCGTTCCTCCTCACTACTGTATATTGCATCATAGGTACACAGTCTTAATATCTTGCTTAAAGATATGTTATGAGTGATCTAATCATTAAATTTTAATTATAATGCAATGGAATTTTAAATAATCCAAAAGTATAGTACTTTAAATTAAATTAATCAAAAGTTTTATCAAATGTAAAGGATATAAAACATTCTGCCATGCTTCTTTTCCTAGTCTCAGTGATTGATGTTATCTGGAATTTAGCAATGTACTGCAACATAAGCTCCCCCCACCTCAAACGTGGTTCTTTAGTATCTTTACAGTTTGCATTTTATAACAGATCTTTACTGACATACACTTGAAAACATCTTTTGATCTCATATTTGGAATTATCTGTTGAAGTGTCTGAATTCTCTTTCACAGCAGCTGATGCTTTCAGGAAACAGTACAATGTGTTATCGTTAGCAGAAAGATTCAAAGTCCTTCATGAACTTAAGCATTTAATAAAGCTATTGTGATTGAACATTCTTTTATGCAAGATAGGAATAATGCTGTCCCATTGATTTTACTAGTTGCTTTGTGTAAAGAGCACTTGCAAGAATGCATATAAAATCAGTTTGAATATGCATTAAATGTATTCCAAATACAGATATTTATGCTTCCTCATAAAAGAGAATCTGGGGTATTATTTATTTTTCCCTTTAAAAGAAATATGAATAACATCTGCTGACCTTATGAACTATCAGCAATGCATTAGTAGGGACATGCAGTTCAAAGAGGGGAGGGTCTTTCCTTTTATTACACGTCTACAGCTCTCACATTGTATAATTCTTCAGTGTTTGCCTTCATGGCTAGGGCCTGGGAACTCTTTCAAAATCTGAAAAACTCATGGAGAATTTTTATTAATTGTAAAATAAAACATTTTATCTAAAAGATAAAATCCAATTTAGGGCACTCTGGTTACTGCTCATTGACTTATATCTGCCCTGGTAGTACTGGATTCCAATATTCTGGAGTGTTCCTGGTTCAACTAGGTAGAGTGGTCTTCCCTTAAAAGCCACTTATTTATGGGGGGATTCTGGGTAGAAATAGAATCAGCTGTAAATTTCCTTGAAATATAAGGCAGTGAGTGCTCTGCCCTGAATGCACTTTACTTCACTGATTCATTCATTTTGTGCCAGGCCCTTTTCCAGCTCGAGGAAATATAATAATGTCACCATTCTAAGTCCTCTTGGTATGTATGTTCTAGTTGAAGGTTCAGAGCTTATAAAATAAAATAAACATCTAGAGATAAGAGGGTGGTGAATGCAATGGAGTAAATATTCAAGCAAGATAAAGATACAGAATACGCCGTAAGGATAGTGAGGGAAGGTTCTACTTTGAAATCGGACGGGTAGGGGTACGCTCAAGAACATTCAGAACAGCAGAATGGTAAAAAGAATAGTCTATCTGAGGAGTATTCTAGGCCATGCAGAAAATGAACACATATGTGCATTGTGTTCTCCATGAACTGTACAAGTGATAAACTGACAAAGAGAGAGGGAAGAGGGTCAAGACAAACATGCAAAAGGAAGATAGGAAGTAGATGTGTAGGGAAACATTTCAACAGGTTGATGGTGGAATGCTCTCAGAAACCACCACTGCAGAGGGATATGGTGGCCTGTGATACAGTCACATCCGTGACTCAGAGCATTGGACAGAGGTGAAACTGTGCTTTAGGCTTCTTCCAACTTGCTGGGAGGGGCCTGGGCCTTTGTCCTCTGGCATTAGCCAGCTATTGGGTGGTAGCCGCCTCTAAGAGGTGAGAGCAGCATTGACAGAGGCAACTTCCGACCAAAGACAAGCATTGGATCAGTGCTCAGCTGTAAGGTGTTAGCAGTTAATGCACTCAACCTTGGAAGAAGTAAGTGTGATGGTACGAAGGGAATAGGAGCCCAGGTGGTTTCCAGGTTACATGTTGAACTGTGATCTGTGACGTCAGAAACCGTCAGCTGCTTCTTAGGAGAAAGACAGGGCTTTCTACCCGGATAAACAGCTAAAGTTCGACCTTCATCTGAGAAGTTCTACCTTGGCCTCCAGGGTTGCCATGAGTAAGTCTTGGCAGTGAGTTTAGTTTTCTCGGTTTGGTACTTTCAGACTGTCTGAGTGTATGTCCATAGCATGATCAAGAGCTATTGAGGATTTCATGAGCAAAATGTTAAAATTAACTTGTTTGTTTCAAAATCTCCTTTCTGGCTACCATTTGAATATATAGGACATCAGGAATGGAACTAGGCATGTCTTTTTATATTGTCTTTCCAGTAATCAAGTGAAGAGATGATGGCAATTTGGAAGACAGGAGCATTAGATGTGACAAGAAATGGTTAGTGCTTGGAGATATTTTGATCTAGAACAAGTAGAATTTGAACATAACTGAAGCTGGAAAGTGAGCAAAGGTGTCTCAGAATCCTCCAGGGCTTAAGAAACAGCTAGAAAAATGGTGTTATCATTGTTTGATACCTGAAAGACTGGAGGGTAGCAGATTTATTTATGTAGTTTAATAAATCATTTTATTGGGGGCCCTTACAGTTCCTAAAACTATTCAATGCCAAGGGAACGAAGCACATTTGTTCATATGTTGCCATCATAATTTCCAAAACATTTTCTCTCTGTTTGAGCTTTTGGTATCAGCTCCTCTTCCACCCCTATCCCCTCATATTACCTCCCACCTTTTTGAAACTTTGACTGCCTTCACCCACATTTCTGTTGTCTGTCCCCCTGCAAGGGCAGGGGCAGGACTGTGTATTGATCATTGTGATCAGTTTTCCCTTTCTCCTCCGCTCCCCCATCCCCAACTTCCCCCTACCCTCATGGTATCACTACCCTCATTCTTGGTCCTGAGGGATTTATTTGTCCTGGATTCTATGTGTTGAGAGCTCTTATGTATAGCACTGTACATGATCTGGTCTAATCAGATTCTTAAGATAAAATTCGGGTCATGGCAGTGGTGATAGTGCGGAGATTTGAGAAGCATTAAGCAACTAGAGAAATGTTGTTTATCTTTGCTATATTGCATCCTGGGTAGTTTGCCCTTTTGTTGTTATCCTTCTATGAGGGGTTGTAAAATTATCTACAGATGGGCTTTGGGTCTTCATTAGGACCCTCCTCATTTGCATCAAAATGATTATTTGCTTTCAGTGTTCTGCGGCCTGAAAACTGATCCACTCGCCACCTCATGAACACATGGGTTGGTGTGCTTTTTCCATGTGGGCTTTGTTGCTTTCCTGCCAGATGGCTGCATGTTTAACTTCAAGCCTTTATGACCCAAGTTGCTATATCTTGTAATAGTTGGGCACTATCAGCTTTCTTCTCCACCTTAGCTTATGTACCCATTTTGACTTCAGTGATTGTGTCAGAAAGGTAAGCATCACAGAATGTCAGATTATTAGAACAAAGTTCTTGCATTCAGGGAGGGCTTGGATCGAAGCCCAATGTCCATCTGAGGATAACAGATTTTAGAAGGAAATTCTGGCACCCATTTTAAAACATGCAGAATTGAAAGTTAAGGGGCGATGAAAATAATACAACCTTATGCATGAGTTTTAGAAATAAATCATGGCTAATCATATTTGTTTGCTGTAAATGAGACTTTATGGAAAGTTGAAAAAAGTAAGGTCATTATTTTACTCTTCCATAATTTTTAAAAATTTCAAGGATACCCCTTTAACTTGTTAAATACACATACGTTAGCCTAGAAATTATGATCCAAGCTAACCGTTTCAATCATATTAATCCATTATCTTAAATTAGTTGAATTTTTATATTACCGACTTTGTCGGATCAGAAGATGCACATTCCCTCCCCCCCTCCCCCACAGTGGGAGATAAAACGAGAATGCATCTTATGGTTTGAAAGTGTGGTACTCCTGAACATTTGTTTATGATCCCATGCGCCCACTTATTGTCTGCTGCTGTTTGCATGCTATGGATTGCTGTGTGTTTGAGGGAAGTCCCACCTCCTGGAGTCTCAGTGTCAGTCAGGTCATATGGTCAGCACAGCACATGCCTCCCCTCATTTGCTAATGAAAGTGATGATGGTTCTTAACCCCACTGTTGAGTTTATGCTCATAAATATTACTGTACTTTGCTTTATTTTAATAAATATTTTAGTATACTGGTACTATTTGGTTCAGAATATTTTTTCTTGTTTTACTCCTCTAAAAACTGGGTGCATCTTATGGTTAGGTGTGTCTTATGGTCCAAAAAAGTGTATTATTTGAAAACCATTTCTAATATATGAAGAATGTCACTAGCCCTTGTCCTGACAAATCTTATACTTTTCATTTTAAACCTAGCTTGTATTGTTTTACCTTCTTTCTGTCTCTCAAGCTATTGTTGTTTCTGCTTTTGTGTGTTTACCCAATGTTATTCTCTTTTGTACTCCGAAGGAAATCATCATCTTTGACTTGTTGTTTGTTATCCTAATAGATGTTTTTATTATATGGAAATAAGTTGTATTATTTGTGAATAATGTATATGTAATGAAACTCTAGATCCATGTATATTAATGCATATTAATATATGTTACGGATAATTTCTAGTAATTTCTATATATCACATTTTATGAAAATAATATACTTTTTCAAAATGTAGCTTGCTTTACTTTATTTTTTGAGAGTTTTTTTATTAAATAATTTTTATTGGGGACGCTTACATCTAATCAAATTCCATATACTCATCCATTGTGTCATATACATTTGCACATATGCTGCCATCAACATTTCAAAGCAGTCTCTTCTCACTTGTGCCCCTGATATGAGCTCCCTGGCTCTCCATTTCTTCATCCTCCCTCCCCTGCCTGCACTCCATCATGAACCCATAATAAGTTATAGATTATTATTTTCATATCTTAGATCATCCTCTGTCTCCCCTCAACCACTTTTCCATTATTTGTCCCACTGGGAATAGTGATAGGTTGATCGTTGTGATCAGTTTTCCCTTTCTCTACCCTCCCCCCCACTTTAATATCCTGGTATCTCTATTCTCATCATTGGTGCTGAGGGGTATTTCTATCCTGGATTCCTTGTGTTGTGGGCTCTTATCTGTAGCAGTGTGCATGTTCTGTTCTAATTCAATTTTTAAGGTAAAGCTGAGGTCATGATGGTGGAGGAAGGAAGCAACAAAGAACTAGAGGAAAGTGGTGTGTCTCATCAGTGCTATACTGCACCCTGACTGGCTCATCTCTTCTCTGTGACCCCTGGGAAAATGTCCAATTGTCTACAAATAGGCATTGGGTTTCCACTCCATGCCCCCAACCCCATTCACATTCGGTATGATTTTGTTTTGGGTCTTAGATATCTGATACTTGATCCCATCAACATCTCATGATCATAACTTTTTTGAAATTTATCCAACTCAGTAATAATTAATGATACAGACAAAGGTATATATAAAACTCTAAGTCACTTATATTAAAGCTTTATGGCAATCCATTTTATAACGACCACAGTGTGTTGTTCAATTTTCTTCTATGGACTCTTTGGACACATTCTAAATTTTCACCATTGCATACCATTGTGGGGAGCTTGGTGTCAGAAGTGGGACACTAAAGTTGGAGAATGGAGCTATATTTGAGGACCCTCTTATTAAGAACTAACCTTGGACTATTGATCTGGCTTATACTTCTTTGTGGAGCTGGATAAGAAGGTCACATGTCCCTACCATCCCACCAATTTAAAGCATGTTCAACTTTTCAAATTCTAATGTATTCTCCAGTCTTTTCCTCTTCCCTGCAATGCTGTTACTGCCCAATTTGTCTATCTCTATATTCACATCATATTTTAATTATAATTCTATTGTTATAAATTTTGATATATAATAAGGCACCTCTCCACCCTTGTTCTTCAAATTTATTATCCTGGCTTGTGTGATATTATGCATATATAGCTAAATAAGCACATCGTTTTACATGAAAAATTATATTTGGATTTTATGTTGTTTGCATTGAATTAATTCAGTAGCCAATTAGGGAAGTATGGATATCTCCACATCATTTCTTCTTCCTTTCAGTGCTTAAGGTTTATCTTTAAATGTATTTGAGTGTTTTGTTTTTTAAGTTTATCAGTGATATCATAAGTTTTTCTACAACAATATGTGTATTTTTTGATAGGTTTATTTCTGGGTACTTTCTTTTTATTGTTTTTGACATTATTGTAGATTCATAATTTTTCCTCACTGGAAGTCATGAAAGCCACAGGGTATTAGCAATTAATATCCATATTTATAAAAATATTTCTTGCATTTTAATGAGATGTTTATAAATATGTCCTCCAGTAGATTATAAACTCTAAGGGAGTTTATAAACATGCATGCTGTTAGTCTTCAACAAATGTCAGTGGTCGAATGAATGACTGAATAGCTATATTTCAATTACTCTTGCTGTTTATCATCAAGGACTTGTTTGCGGTCCATTTCTCCCTCCTCTCACTTAATCTATCAAATGAGTTGGTGAAAGATTAAATCTCTCAAGGTCTGTGATGGGCTATAGATTCTCATACTTCTGTTGCCTTGACTAGACTGGATGAATTAAAGAGGAGTGCACAGATCTCTTCTCCAAGATGCACAATTTACTGTTTGAGTCTGCTGCTGGTCTCCAGTTCTGCAGCATGAATAGTAACTGCTCCCTTGATGAATTTCTTTTGCTGACTTGTCCTCTTGAGATGAAAATGTTTCAAGTTGGTCACATTGTCGATCAAGGACAACATGTGAAACGGAGACAATCTGAAATTACACATGTAAACCTTAAATCTTTAGATGTTCCTCCAAAACTTTTTCAAAAATATATCGCTTCCAGATTTATTCTGTGTCTGCTTCTTGCAAGTAACCTTGGGGGAGATCAGCCTTTTGGGAGGGCGAAGCTTTCACACTCCTGATTTCTCTTTCTACAGCATGGATAAGATGGAGAAAAACATAATAGTGCAAAGGGATTTGGATTTGTAGTTTAAATAATATGAAAAGAACAGGCATTAATTTATTCTAAATGTTCTTTCAAGGTTGAACAAAGACCTTCTGAAGCTGGAAGACTTTGGAATATTATGGGACATTTGTATTATGAATATATATGTATTGGCATACCAGCAACAGTGCACTGGGTTAGTAGAGAAACTAATGAGGTCACAGAAGACTTCTTTTTTCCCTATCCCTTCTGAGAAAGAAACGTGTTTGCCTTCTTAGAGTCTGCAGGCTCAGGAAAATCAAGTTACCACCCACATTGTTGTCATGTATCCTACTGACACCCAATGTTTTCTCACTAATCTTTCTGATGAATTTGATCCGCATGTCCCTGGTGATGCAGGTATTCAGTGCTTAGCTGCTAATCAAAAGATTGGTGATTTGAACTCACCAGCCATTCTGTGGAAGAAAGATGGGCAGTCTGTTTCCATAGAGATTAAAGCCTTTGAAATCCTATGGGGCAGTTCTACTCTGCCTTATAGGATTAGTTTATGAGGCAGAATACACTTGGCAGCAAAGGGGTTGGTTTTGGGTTTTACCCTTCATTCTACTTTACCGAGAGATAATTAAAAGATTTTTATACAGTAGAGGATATTTTTCTCTCAAACTCACATACAGTATTCTCTTTTCTAACCCAGATAAAAGGGGAAAACATTAAAGCACTCTTCCTATGACAGCTTCAAGATAAGGATGTTTGTACATAGTCCAATATTCTTACCCCATGGAGCAGAATCAAGTTCTAGTAATTACTAGAAAATAATCATCAGCAACAATAATCATGAGCCTAGAGTCAACAGTATAATGATAGAGATAGCATTGGTAACATATTCCAGGTTCCACCTATATTAGCTCATTTCATACTCATAGCTGTCTTTTAGATCATTATTAATATTGCTACTTTGCAGATGAGAAAACCCAGATGCAGAAAAGCCAGACTGGCACCCTGTGGATGTGTAATAAGTAATAGTGGCTTTTGACATAGAACATATAGCTTTCCAACTTTCAAGTCTCCACTTCTAATTGCTCCTCTTTACTTTCTTTTCTCATTAACACTGTGGTCTGACTCCCTAACAAAGAGAAACCGACAATACATTTGCTATTATGCATGAGAGAAAAGGTCACGTCATCTTACGTTATTTTTATAAAACATTTACAGTAATTTGTACTGAAGTTTCATCTACTTTTTTTTACAAGAGTAACACATCAAGTCAGACATCAAATCCAAGATAAAATACATGTTGTGTCCTCATAGCCATGCAGGGATGTGCAATAGAGAATCCCCTAAGGTCCATCCCAATGGAGAGGATATTCTGACTGGTAATCACAAAATGCCATCTGGCATCTTTTGGACCAGGGTGTCTTCTTCTGGTTTTCTCCATGTTTTTTTCCCTCTATGTTTTTTAATAACCAGGGATATTGCAAATCTATCTGGAAAACTGGTTATTTTTCCTATTTGGTCTTTAAAGGGTAGGAATAATTCTATTTTTCAAACTAAATCACACAAACTCAGCAGAGCCACAGAGTTGATTCTGATTCCTAGCTGATCAGAGGGTCTCTAAGGCTGTATTCTTTATGGAGTTGCAGAGCATATAGTGGGTTCGAACTGTCATGCTTTGGGTCAGGAGCCAAGTTCTTAACCACCATGCTACCAGGGCTTATGGCCACTTCTTTATGGTCTCTGAACTTCAGGACTAAAAGTCTCTTTCTATGTTTGCAGTTAACAAGGTTTTTTATTTAGTTAGTTGACTGAGTTGTAAGCTGGGCCAGCCATGCCTTTCTTTTCTCAAACTCAATCCAAGCTCATTGTCCTCCAGATAATTTATACTTCATAGGAACCCTGAATGTAGGTTAGATCTGTTCCATGAGATTTCTCAGACTGTAAATCTTTATAGGAGTAGACAGCAACATTGTTGACCCATGGAGAGGTTGGTGGATTTGAGCTGCTGACCTTGCAATGAGCATTCCACCTCTTAACTCCCTGTACCAACAGGACTCCTTCTGGCTCCTTTAGAGCACCTAACATCAAGTGCAAGGTCAAAAGCAGCCACACAAGAAGGGATCAGTGTGAACGGAGAGTTGGAACATTTGTTAAGACTTACCACCCCCACCACCACCCCTCTCTGCCCTCCCTCTCCCTGGGAAGATTGTTTTACTGTAGCTGCGAGGGATGTTGTAAGCAGAGAAGCTTGATTTAATGAAACGGTTTCACACAAATCTTGCCTTTGGTAGGATTAGTTGCACTTGTAACGTTGGCAGAAAAGTCACCCTGAAATAGCTATGCTACTGGAAGAATGATCCCGACAAGGAAAGAAAAACTCAATTTTTTAGCTGTGTATCAGAAAAGGATACCTCCATTATAATTCAGGCTTAGAAGGATTTTTCAAGACAAGCAAATGATTTCAGGAAGTGCTTTGGGGGAGGAATTGGCTGTTAACTCCAGTCACAACCTTAGTCACAGGGGACACAGATAACTCAACATCATGATTCTTTATTTGGTTGGCTTCAGTAACATTGCAAAGGGTCATTTTGAGAATAATTGTTACATCTGAAATTCACTTTTAAAAGGCAAGAACAAAAGGTGCAACGTGTATATGCATGTTACACCGAGGCTAGACCTCTTAAGCATTACTAGTGATTTTATGCAAGTTCTTGATTTTGAAGCCAATTTCCAAATCTTTGGAGGACTGGCCTATCTTATTGCATGAAGCAAAGATTCACAATATTGATTCATGTTTCCAAGGATAGACTACATTGTCATTCTGCAACTTTGCTGTGCTTAGAATCTGTTCTTACTTTCAGGTCTGTACTTTCTTAGGCACTTCCTAAATAGTGAACAACTGGCATACGAGTTCCACAGTACTATGATGTTAATTGTACGATTAAAACTAACAGGTATGTTTTAAAATGCAATTAAAAACATAAATGAATAGACTTATACAAGTTGCTTATCAACATTTAAAAAAATAATTTAATTGGAGGTTCATACATCTCCCATCAGGATCAGTACATGCATCCATTGTATGCAGACCACAATTGTACATTTGTTGCCATTCATCATTCTTGAAACATCCTACTTATCCTTAGACCCTTGGTATCAGCTCCCCATATTTCCCCTCAACATGTTTTTAAAGAATGGAAAACTGTTTCATAATGTGAGAAGGATGAAGAAAAGTAAACAACATAAAGGGCTTATGACAGCCTCTATATTTTCCTTAAGACCAGTCCATATGGTCAAATCATTTCACCGACAGGGAACTGCCAAAAGTTCAGGCTGGATGTAGAAGAGGACATGAAACAAGTGATATCATTGTTGATGTCAAGTGGCTCTTAGCTCAAAAGAGAGAACAATAGCTTACTTGTGTTTCATTGGCTATGCAGAGGTATTCAACTGTGTGAACTAGAATAAACTGTAGATAACCTTGAGAGAAATAGGAATTCCAGAATATCAGTTTTGCAAAGAAAACAAAATAATACTGCATGGATTAAGGTCAGGAAAAATGTGTCAGGACTGTGTCCTCACACCATACTTATTCAGTCCATATGCTGAGCAAATCATCCGTGAAGACAGATTATATGCAGAAGAGTGGCATCAGGATTGGAGGAAGGCTCATTAGCAACCTATGGGTTTCCGAGACCATTGATGGGAGCAGAAGGTCCAATCTCTCTTCCTCAGAGCTGCTGTTGATTTCAAATCTCCAAACATGCACCTTGCGGCCCAGCACATAAGCAAGACCCAAATTCTCTCAACAGAACCATAAGGTAGCATCACGATCAATGGAGAAAGTTGGAAGTTGTCAAGGACTTTGTTTTACTTGGTTGCGCAATCAATGTTCATGGAAGTAGCGGTCTAGAGGGCAAAAGGTGTATTGCATTAGGTGGAGCTCCTGCAGACAGATGTCCTCCAGACATCTGTAGAGTACTGCGAGAATGTTAGAGCACTTGGGTGTACCATGATCGTCTCCATGCATCACATGTCAAAGCTGGACATAGAATAGAAAGATTGCTGAAAGATAGTTGCATTAGAATTGTGGTGCTGGAGGAGAGTGTTGCTAGTACCCTGGACTGCTAAAAAGACAAACAGATCTATCTTGAAAGAAGTACAGCCAGATGAATCCTTAGAAGGAAGGATGGATGACTCTTACATCCTTTGGGCATACTGTCAGGAGAGACCGGACTCTAGAGGAGGACATCATGTTTGGTCAAGCGAAGGGGCAGCAGAAAAAAGGAAGGTTCTTGATGAGATGGACGGACATAGTGGCTGCCCCACTGGGCTCGGGCATAGGAGCAGTTGTCAGGATGATGGAGGCCCCTGCAGTGTCTTCCTCTGTGGTACACAGGGTCACTGTGGGTCTGAGCCAACTCGGTGGCATCTAACTATAGCAATAGCAACATGACAACTCTTTAAATGTTGCTATTAATTTCTCATTTAAAAGTGCCCATACCTAGCTGAGCCCTGGTGGCGCAGTGGTTGTGTGAGGGACTGCAGCCTAGAGGGTTGATGGTTCAAATCCATTAGCGGCGCTCCAGGAGCAAGGCTGGGCTTCCTACTCCCACCAGGGCAGTGATGCGAGAGAAAAAAAATGTCCATACCTGATTGAATATGAATTACAAAAGTGCTGTGTTTCTAAGACTATTATTTTACTCTCAACCCCCACCCCTGCACCTCCAAATAATCTTTCACCCTAAATTTCCTCATCATTTCAGAAAGTAAAGGGGCTCATTTGGGGGTCCCTTGAGAGGAGAGACAAAAGGGCCTTGTTTATCTCGTTCTTTTTTCAAGCCTCTCCGTGAGAAAGAGATGTATACAAGACCAGCAGGGGATGCTCTCACCCTTTCTCTCAACATTCTTGGCCTTTTTTGTAAAATCCTGCCAGGGAGGCAATCTCCATTCCTAGGGACCCTATAGGGTACAGTAGATCTACCTTTCTGCGTTTCCAAGGCTAGAAATCTTCACCAGAGCCAAAAACCTCATCTTCCTTCCTCAAAGTGACTGGCAATTTTGAGCTGTTGACCTACTGATTAGCAGCACAACTGGTAACTACTCTGCAATCAGTGTGCTTTCTGTGAACAACGAGTATTTATTGCCTAATTCAGGGATCCCTGGTAGTGCATTGCGTTTCATATTGGGCTGGCTTGCCACAAGATCATAAGTTTGAAACTACCAGTCCCTATATGGCGAAAAGATGAGGCTCTCTTCACCTGTGAAGAGTTACATAATGGCAACGAGTTTGGTTTTATTGCAAAAAGATATTCTGTAAGCATTACTAGTACAGCAGCTACTTTCCCTTTTTATTTTTATTTTTACTTTGGTTTATCTTGAGAGCTTTATATTTTTCCTTTTCCTAAGGCAACTTGGTGATATGACCGCAGATAGTTATGCACTTGGCTGCCCGCTGCCAGGGTGGCAAATCAGACTCCCACACTGTTTCCCTGCTAGAGAAAGACTTGGAGACCTCCTCCTATGAAAATTATCCAACAGAGCCAGAATTCCACCAAAATGGAATTGGTTCCTGCTCATAGTCAATCTGTCCATGGTCTCTGAGTCTGGACATCTTTATAGGAACTTCCTGCTTCATCTTTCTCCTGGACAGTGGCTGGTGTGCTCAAACCACTGATCTTGTATTTAGCAGCCCAATGCTTAACTCACAAGTCAATGAGGGCTCTTTCCCATAAAGATGATAACCTAGAAATCTGCAAGGTAATTCAATTCTATCCTGACATGAGGTCAATATAAGTTGCAATAGATTATGTAGTACCGCAAACCATGTCCTTCCTTCTGGGAAGACCTTCCTGTCATTTACCCTTGTTTTTCTTTTCCTTTTTGTAAATATTCATAGATATATTTTTCTTTTTCTAATAGAATATTTTATCAAACTCACCAAACCAAACCAAACTCACTGCTATCTAGTTGATGCTGACTTGCAGTCAGCAAGGGTAGACCTGCCCTTGTGTGTTAGTCCAGGTAGGCTAGAGAAACAAATTCATAGACACACAAATGTGCATAAAAAGAGGTTTATATACAAGAGCAATTCAACAGTGTGAAGACATCCTAGTCCATCCAGATCAAGTCTATGAGTTCAAATTAACCCATATATCTGACATCAATCTATAAAGACCTCTTCTGACTCATGAAACTCATGCAAGGACACTGAATATGGGAAGATCACAGGTCAGTAGGTGGGAAGTATTGTGGATCCAGTGGCGTTGTTTCACCTGGTTTCTCCAGCACCCAGGGCTGCATCAGTTTCGGTTCATGTGGCTTCTCCTCAGGGATGTCTTGCAGGGAGTTAGCCCTGTCAGTAGAGAGACTCCACCCTTGGAGAGCTGAGAGAAATTGTGTGTCTCTCACCTTAAAAGATGAAACAGAGCAGATGCCAGACTCCTCAGGAGAAGGTCATGCCCACATAGAAGCCTTATTGGCTATTACCCAATTGACAGACTAGACTCCACCCCTTCACTTTTAAAGTTCTCAAGTCCCAAATAGAAACCAGATTATATAACTATCACACCTGGTGAGTTTCCAAAACTGTAT
The DNA here is from genome assembly GCA_004026705.1 of Nesogale talazaci. NCBI lineage: Eukaryota > Metazoa > Chordata > Mammalia > Afrosoricida > Tenrecidae > Nesogale > Nesogale talazaci. Next base: position 12,448 of record PVJH01003670.1, on the reverse strand, counting down.
TCATTTACAAGAGTAGAAATGCATGTCCTTCTTCCTTTTATGTTACCAAACAACTCACATTCTCTTAAAATGTATATGCACTTGACAAGAATAGCAAGAATAGGGGGTGAGCCCCAGTGGTGTAGTGGTTGTGCGCGGGACTGCGGCCCACTGGGATGGAGGTTCAATTCCAGCTTCACAGGAGCAAAGGCTGGGCCTCCTACTCCCACCACCAGAGGGCAGTGATGGCCAAAAAACAAACAAACAAAAAAAGAATAGCAAGAATAAAGCTAAGTCACATTAGCTTTATCACTATCATTTCTTCACTTGATAAAACATTTTCAGTGTGATGAAATTTCAGCATTTTGAAGGCTTTGCAGGGTTGAACTATGTTGAGCATTGTAAATAGCTCTTTAGAAAACCAGTGCCTTTTCAGTAAATACACATATGTACGTGTACACACACAAGACACATGATAAATATGTACATTTATGCTATGACATATGTTAATCTTTAATTTGTTTCACTCCAACTGAAATGAATATTCAAATGTTTTTAATAGCTTTTAGCATTGAGCATTAAAGTGTTCAATTATTTACAGAGTTTTCTCGCAAGCTCATGTGACCAGAAAGTGTGTCTTTTTAATTTTTCTGCAAATGGCTTATTAAATTTGAAAGACATGTCCAGCCTGACATGCATCATGTGGTCTATTTCAGCCTCATTACCTGGACTATTAGACTGCAAGCAAATAATACTTAAATACCTATTTTTCTCTAATTGCTAAAGAGACCTGCCTGATCATTTTAAGTTGCTGGTTCACTGGGGAGGGGGGTGGGGGGAAGATAAATTGAGAAGTAACTGAATGATTGATTCATCTTCTCCAGGGAGAAAAAATAAAACATAAATGTGTCAAATCCAGTTATACAGAATTGATGTTTTATGTAACTCTTTTTGAAGTAGAAATTAAATTTCCTTAAAAGGTTATATTAAAAAGGAGATGGGATGGAACCACGAACCAACACACCATTACTCTAATAAATCTGGGTGAAAATCCATTTTGAAAACTTTTTTGAAGTGTGATATTAAATTGATTTATTCAGTCCTAAGCAGTAATTATGGAATGTGCTTATCTAGAAGCCGTCTGCTTCTATTGATCCTCGTGTCTTCTGATGAAAAGCCCATAATTCATTACATTCTTGAAGTTTCGAATTGTTAGAATTATTTATGATCCACAGTCCTGGGTGCTGGTAACGAAGACATTGCGAGCGGATAAGTTTACACCATAGCACACTGGCTGTTTCTCTGAACCAGATGGGGAGCTGATGGATTCAGGAAACATGTCAACAAGAATGTTGAGTTCTTGTGAGTTTTTAGAGAGCCATTATCATGTTTGAAAACTAATGAGTCTGTAAGTCTTAGCTCATTCTCATCCATAAGCCAGTTTCTCTTGGTGGTGCTATATCACCTAGAGGAGTGAACTTCATTATATTTCTGGATTTAAAAGAACAATATACCCAAACCGTATACTCTTAGCTTCCACCAAGTACACTCTGACTCAGAGCACCCCCACTTCCCAGACACAAAACAGATCTTGCACCAGCCCTGTGATGGGTTCAGACTTTTTTGACCCACAAGGTTTTGAAGGACTAATTTTCAGCAGATGGCCAGACCTTTGGTCTGAATCCCTCTTAGTCTAAGACAGTGGATCTCAACCTCTGGGTCATGACCCCTTTGGGGGTTCAATGGCCCATTCACAGGGGTTGCCTAAGACCTTCGGAGAACACATATTTCAGATGGTCTTAGGAACTGAGCTATCACTCCTCTATCTGTCTCCAGGCAGGTCCGCCCACATGCAGGTACTCCCACCTGTGCGTACCCAGTGAGAAGACTGTTACCCGTGCTACACCACGCTTGAGAACATTTCATTTATTTATAATTAGAAACAAATGTTTCACAACATTTTGTTTTGTGATTAATCCCTATGCTTTAATCATGTTCAGTTTTAACAATGAAATTATATCCTGCATATATGATATTTACATTACAATTCACAATAGTAGAATAACTGCAGTTATAAAGTAGCAACAAAAATAATTTTACATTCAGGGGTTACCACAACATGAGGAACTGTTAAAGGCTTGTGGCATTAGGAAAGTTGAGAAACACTGGTTTAGAAGCTCCACTGAAATTTATTTAGCACTGGAATGACATGCAAGTCTCCATGAATGGATGGTACATCAACTGCAATTAAACTTAGCTCTCTGACACATAGGTGAGAATTGCAGCACCAAATTACCCCTGCCCTCTGTCAACTTCCCCTCCCTGTCACTGGTGGCCGGGAAGTCCAGTTTAACTCACTGTCACCCTATAGGACAGATTCATAGGGTTGTCAAGACTGCTACTTCTCTTTCCTTTGAGCAGATGTTGGGTTTAAACTTTCTACTTTTCATTTAGCAACTGAATACGTAATCAGCATTCCATCAGGACTCCTTTCTTCTGAAAATTTCTGCTTGTATGTGTCTTAGATGGGTGTATCTCTTAAGAGGCAAAATTAAAGGGCCATAGCGGTGAGATAGAATTTAGTCAAATTCCTGTGCCCAGTGGCCATATCTGGTGTCTTCAGTCTAAATAAATGATTGCTTTTTATTATAGAATTACTGCTGCACATTGTGCCACAGCATCCAAATGTCTCCAGCTGTCTGCGGTATCTCCTAGGAGATACCTTTGTCCTCTCCTTACTTGTCCTCTCCATTGAGGCTCAGTGTTGTTCCCTCAGGTCAGAGTCCACATTTATGGGGCATCTGTTGTTTCCTGTCTATTCTGATGGCCAATTCCTTTTCTTGACTTCGTTACACCACATTTGAACAGCAAACATACAAGTGCACATGCGTACACACACACACATGCGCACACACACAAATCTCTGCCATCCAAACAATACTGACTCTATACCCCTACGTAGGTTTCCAAGATTGTAAATTGCTACAGGAACAGGCAGACTGATCTTTTTTATCTCACGGAATAACTGACTATAGTGAACTACTAACCCTGCAGTTAGCAGACCAACACCTAAAGCAAGGTGCTACTGGGCTCTGATTTGAACAGTAGCCCACACCAAACCCAGGGGATTCTGAGTCAACTCTGACTCATACTTACCCTCCAGGATAAAGTGTAAAGGCCCCATTGGAGCTTCTCGGGTTGTAGTTTTTATGGAACCACACTGGCATATTTATTTCCCAAAAGGTGGCTGGTGGATTTAGATCACCAACTTTTCAGAGCCCTAATGAAGGTAGAATGCCACCTGCAAAATCAACAGTTTGAAACCATCAATGGTTTCTTCAAGGGAGAAAGAGAAAATTCAACCTCAGTAAAGACTTGGTCTCAGAAACCCAGGGGGGCAGTGCTACCCTGTCCTATAGGGTCTCTCTGAGTCAGAATCAACTCGAAGGCCGTGAGGGTGGTGTCTTTTTCTATGTACGGTTGGCAACCGAGTATTTTGCCGTTGTACCAGCCGATCTCTTTGAAACAATAGCCATAATCTCTGGCGTCTGCTCTTTTCTGCAGCCAATCCATCTTGCTGCCAAATAGCATTTTTGAAATACAGTTCTAATTATATCACTTTCTAGTTCAAAAAGTTTCCATAGTTCTCCTAATAAATTAAATTGAAATCCATCCACTTGGCATTTGTGTTTCCAGGCAACTTGAAAACAGAAGTCTTACTTCTGTAGCTTTTAACCCTCTCTTCTCCTCAGAATCTGTCATTTAGTCAGACAGAGCAGAGGGTTTCAGACTTGGTTATTTTATGAACATTGTTTTTATTATTCCAGACAGTAGATGTAACTCCAATGGGTAAGATCATTGAGCAATAATAACATTTTCCTGTAGGATCACTTGACGTCCAAAATGTAGCACATATAGGGGTGATGTGTGAGCACCATAGTATATATAGTCAGTGGCTATATAATCCATGGTCAAATCCTCATTGCAATATTGCAGTCCTAATGAGAGCACCCCAGGGCCATCTACACTGGACACAGAAAGCGAGCCTGGCCAGGTGTGCAGCAGGACTGTATGGGTTAGGTGACCAAATCAGGATGGCGTGCATGTTTTGATATTAAGTAGGGAACAGACAGGAACTGACATGGAGAAGTGGTTATGGAAAATAGATGTACAGATGCTGGATGCCTGGCTGATGGGAGATCAGACTGTCACTGCCTGTTCAACAGGGCCACTTTTTGCCTTTGTGAAACTGCCACTGCTATCTGGAGTTGAGGAGCCCACAGTGCAGTAGACCTTGCCAATACTGCCAATACCCATGGCAGGGGTGGAGAAGTTGCTGGTCTTGATCCAAGAGTGAAAGTCTGCATGACTGCTGAGCTAGCAAATGAAACCAGGAGGATGAAGATGGAGGAGATGCTTCTGGAATTGGGATGTGCCCTGGATTCCCATTACTCATTCACTCTGGAATTTGAGGATCTTTAAAAACATTAAGAAGAAATACTAAATGAAATAAGAGTTGGTTTCTGTTTTAAGAGAATTAAAATCTTATGGTGCCATTGACATGCACCTTGTCAAGTCATTGACTAAATGACCTCAAGCTAGACATATGTGGGATGGGGATAGTATACCCCAATAAATCCAGAAATGTGCTGGGCAGAATGATACTTTCAGAGTATGTATTTTTCCTTCTAGGCAAGCACAGGGCAACTCACCCTGAGTTAGTGCACCTAGTGGTATCTCCTGGGAATTCTCTCTCTGGTCACAATGAATTTTTCATAAAAGCAGTTTAAGTTAAACCTTGTTTTTGTCTAATTTTTTTTGTAATGGTTGGTTTAAAGGGTATGCTTTTCTGCCTCCCTTCCCCTGTCATGATCCCAATTCTACCTTACAAATACGACTAGACCGGAGGATGTACACTGGTATAGATAAGAGCTGAAAACACAGTGAATCCAGGACAGATAAACCCCTAAGGACCAATAATGAGAGTAATGATACCAAGAGGGTAAGGGGGTGGTAGGGCAGAAAGAGGGAACTGATTACAAGACTCTATACATAACCCACTCTCTGGGAGATGGACAACAGAAAGGTAGGTGAAGGAAGATATCAGACAGTGTAAAACATGGCAAAATAATAATAATTTATAAATTATCAAGGGTTCATGAGGGAAGATAGAGGGCATGGGAAAAACTAGGAGCTGATACCAAGGACTCAAGTAGAAAGAAAATGTTTTGAGAATGAGGAAGGCAACAAATGTGGAAATGTGCTTGATGCAATCGACAGATGTACGGATAGTGGTAAGAGTTGTACGAGCCCCAATAAAAGTGTCCCTTTGTACCTATATGAAAAATTCTCATCTACTATAATTACCCACCATTTGTTTGTAAGTTTGCCATCGTGTGGTAGCCTATGTGTTGCTGGAAGCTATGTTACTGGTATTTCAAGTGAGAGCAGCTTCACCCAAAGTGAACAGGTTTCAGCAGAGTGATCAGACTAGAACAGACAAAGAAGAAGATGCAGCTTACCACTTTGGAGGAAGGGTCTGCTGAAAAATTTGTGCTTACCTTCGAAACATCGTCAGATACTGAAGGTCTAAAGATTGAAAGTGGAATACTCTCAGAGATGTGACTATGAGGCAGGACTTGTGGTGTTTCATTCTGCCGTGCCCAGGTTTGGGATGGGTTGACACAGACTTAATGACATCTAGCAGCAGACATAACGACTATAATTATGTCATACATACTATATAAAATAAAGGAATATTTTAACTAAAACATGGTAAAGATTATAAATTTGTTATAAATAATCGTTTCTAAGTTAACCGAATTGGCCGTATGAAATTCTAATCATTTATTACCTCTTCTGATATTGTTGAGCACCTGGGTATAAAAAACAGAGAACCAGATTATTTCTGAACACCTGCTACGCTTTTCCAGCTGAACTGATGCCTCCTTAAAAGTTGAAAGATTTCACAGGGCAATGACTGCCTCTGATTTTTCTTTGTTTTTCCAGTAACCCAGACACTGGACAGACTTCCATCACTTCCCAGCACACTTCTGGCTCGAACCAGCTATTCATTTATTGCGTCTGTTGAATCACACATCACCCTCAAAAACCTTTTACCATGAATGATTCTCTGGCCATTCAACATGAAATAAATACAGCTAAAATTGTACTTTTCACTAGGAATCTTAGAGGAAAAACAAGGATTCTGAGAACAATAAATTCCTGCTCCAAATGCTTATTTCATGGCATGAGGATTTTATTTCTAGCTGCCACTGAATCACCCACCCAACAGTGATTCCAAGTACAAGAGAATGAAAACCTCCCCGGTCTTGTGCGTCCCTTTCAGTGTTTGCAGCCACTGCATCAACACATCTCATGGAAGGCCTTTCTCCTTTTCCCCCGACCTGCTACTTTATCAAGGATTATGTCTTTTTCTAGAGAACAATCTCTCCTGGTAACATGTCCAAATTATCTGAGATGAAGTTTCACCATCCTTATTTCTTAGTAGCAGTCTGGCTGTGCTTCTTCTAAGAAAGATGTTTTTCTCCTGGAAGACCATGATACTTTTAATATTCATCACAGACACAATAGCTAAAATGCATCAGTTCTTCTCTGGTCTTCCTCATTCCTTGTCTAACATTCACATGCCTATGAAGCAACTGACAATACTCTGGCATGGATCAGGGGCATCTTAGTCCTCATGGTAACCTCTTTGCTCCATGACACTTTGAAGAGTTCTTGTGTAGAAGATTTTCCCATGCAATATGTCATATGGTTTCTTAACCGCTGCTTGCATAAGCATTGACTGTGGATCCAAACAAGATAAAATTGGGGCTGAACCCCGGTGGCGTGAGTGGTTGAGTGCAGTTCAAATCCAGGAGCAGCTCTCAGGGGCGCCACTGGGTGTTTCCCATAACCATCAAAGGGCAGCGAGGCCCACAAGAACAAAACAAACAAAAAAACAGGATAAAATTTTTCCAAATCTTGACATGGTCCTGACCAAAGTCTGACTAGCTCAGATAGATAAATAAATTGATGCCAGTAAGTAGGTCTACATAAGAATTATGCTAGCATTTAACATTAGAGTTTTGCCCAGGGAATCTATATAAAATGAAAGGACTATGATTTATGTTTAGATACAGCCATTCTAATTTTTCTGTATTCAAGTATTTCTAAGATGACTGTTGCATAAAAAAAAAAGAAAACTACATTCAGGATTCCATTATATACCTCACTTTAGAATAATGGGAATGAAGAATAATTTAACCCAAAAGTCTTTGATTTTTGAACTGGAAAAGAATTTCTAGCATGTTTTCTCAAGAAAAAGATGGCAAAATTTTCCATTTTAGTTCAAGCTGTACATGTTTTTGTTTAAAGGTATATTTTCAGGCAATATCTTACCTTTCTCTAAACCCTTCTCTTGACAATCATTTCCTTGGGGTCTTTTTTTTCCACCTTCGGTGAAAAGATTACTTTAGCTTGGAGTATTAAATGTAGTCTCAAGTGAAAGGATAAATGCTCATACCTTCAGGATATCCATAACAATCCACGCACACAATGGCAAACATTTCTTCCCTTTAGGGTTCGGCTTTTACTGCTTCTGAATTCTTAGAAGATAAAGATACCGTTTTCTTTGGTTTGATGTCACGACTTAAGTTGTGGGATTCGCTATCATTAAATGTGTAACCCTTGGGTTATTTAAAATTATCTGTAAGCTATTACATATTATAGAACACTCATCTTTAATAAAACATGGAGTAGATGCATCAAGAATAGAAATAATCTCATTCATATTTCTTAGTGTTTTTCTGCGTAATACTTTCACTTCTACCGCAAGTCTTCTCTGGTTTTGTTTGAACTTCTGCAGATGGAGAACCACACTCATATTTCCACCCCTTCCCAAATCAGCTTTGATCAAACTTTCTAAGACAATTAGTACCTTGATAGAGATAGGAAAAGACCCAAACTGATCAAACTTGGGAGCATCGTTTGCACGAGTGTTCTAAATTTCACTGCTAATACTTTATAATGGATTAGCATTTTATCTTTTTGGAAATATAGCTTAAAGTCTATTTTATGGTATATGTCTGGGTAGGAAGACACTGACCATAACACAAACATGATTAGTAATAGTGTTCTATTTTCATTGTGCATCTGCTCATTCAACAAGTTTTTATTAAGACTATGCTATGTCGTTCTATGTGTGTATTCTGTAAATCATTAGAAATCACAATGCTGACTTCTTTTTCCATACTTTGGACATGTTATCAGGGGGACCTGTCCATGGAAAAAGATGTCCTGCTGGGCAGCGGAGCAAAGAGAGAGGAAGACCCTCAACAAGGGATGTTGACACAGGGGCTGAGGCAATGGGCTCCACCAGAAGAATGATTGTGAGGATGGTACAGGACCAGGAAGTGGTGGCTCTGCAGGGCACGGGGTCCCTATTTGTAGACACTGACTCAACCTCACCTAGCAACAATGACAGCAATGTCTCATCCTGTAACTGTTTAATACTCTACCAAAGTAGATGGGAGAAGGGCTCTGCTTTTAAGCAATGTTATTTCAGGGGCCGGAGAACGTATGACAAGACTTTCCATGGACCCAAAGTGAGTTTGAATTCCAAGTTGATTCAATTATGAGGTCTGTCATCTGGAGCATGTGACTTGCATCCCATATCCTCATTTGTAAATTGAAGAAGAAACAACATTTAGAGAGTGCTCTGCAATTACAGGTAAGGTGTCCTGTGGTAGAATTTTCATAGAATAACATCTGAAACACTAACTCATTTTATTGCTATTAAAAATTATTAATACTATTATTGTTTTGTTGTTAGGAAAGAATGAAGAGCAATAAAAGCATGTAACCTGGGTTACACCTGAGAGATTAAGTCTTTTGGGGGAACCTTTTAAAAAAGTTTTTCAGAAGATAAAATGATGGTCAGAGCATTCTCTATAGGGCATTAGAAATCATGTACTCAAATTCTTCACCACTTAATGCATTCCACATCTCCAGATATGACAGAAAATAATGCTCATTTCCCTCTCCCCCTCCCTTGAATCTCACAAAAATTAAACAAACATGATCCAGATCTATGTATTTGTGACCCCTTCATGTTGTACACCTTTCTGGTTATATTCGTGATGGTCTTTCTTCAACTGTCTCTTTAGACACTTAAAGTGCAATATTGAAAAGGCAATGTCAAAGTCAAAATGACACTTCTTAAAAAGCAATAGCATGGCTTCAAGTTTGAATGCGGTTCAGAAATTCTACAGCTTCATGAAGAGGAATAGCCTAAGGAGGCAAAAGCATAGTTACTGATAACAGAGCCATGGTTGTAGCAGGTTTTGATGGCTATCACTGGGCTGATTATCCAAAAATTCATTGCAACGCATCAAACATTTATGACCATTTTTTTAAGCAGGACCTTGTGTAGGACAGGTACAAGGTCTTTATGTGTCCATAGATGACAGATAATCTGTGTAAGTGAGCATCCTTGATTCCTCAATCACATTGGCAAATGTTATTTTTGTCGGCAGAGGATGATAGAAGAATACTTCCCACTGGGAGAGGTGAAATGAGTCTAAATGAAACCTATAATTCATTTGATTATAGCCACTGAAAATAAAAGAATCTGATTTGCTCAGAAATCTAATAATAGGCAAGACCATGGGGGCAAAATAGCAATCAGAGATTAGTCAAACATGTCCTACATTTATGGAGAAAAATCTGTATTTCTGATAGTTCTGCTCAGAGCCATGTGGAGAAACTAATGTTTCCACCAACTCCAGAATGCCCACAGCCCTTATTCAGGTGTGCATTTGCATACATATGGTTTTCACTTCTAAGAACTGATTGCACTGATGACTCTGATCAAGATTCTGTCTATTTTCAGCTTTGACGTTTATTTTGATATTTCCCCCTATAACTTGATTAGCTGCTAATTTGCTACTTTCTCTTTACTGTCTAAGAACTTTCATAGGAAGACCAGCTATCTCTGGTCTGTGGTGACATCATTTATAAAACAGAAGTGCATAAAATTCCTTTCTAAATTCAAATGTATCATTTCTTTTCTGCCATTTTCCTATCAACATTGGATAATGATTTCATTTTTCACTTGAAGTTACCTGAGTTCCAAAAAATAAAAATAAAAAAGGTTGAAATTACTATTATATCCTAAATGTAAGTATTTTGTCTTTCTTCTAATGGAGGAGTTTATGGAAGGACATACCTAGTTTCTCAAAATCACAACTGCCAAGAGCCCATTTGGTGTGAGATATCAGGACTTGCTTTTGGAACCATTTTTAATGGTTTGAGATTTAAAAAATAACTATAACATATTTTCATGGCTGATGAGCGGCAAAATGTATATCACAATTTTCTAAGTTTTAGATTTGCTTGGAAAAGGTCACAGAATTTTAGTTGACCACTTGTCATTGCTATCACTACTCACAGGCACAGGTCTGTAGTTTTCATTTGTTGAAATGTAAAATATGTATTTTTTTACCTATTCTTTTTCTTATTTTTATTTCTAGTCTATCATTTCCAAAATTAATGTGCAGCTTTTTTTTCTTTCTGTTCCTCTTCCTTCTGATATCAGTTGTCATTATCCTGCTGATCCCCCAGTAAGTTGTCTTTCTATCTCTCCTAAACTTACCACAAACAGAATCTTTCCATTATATAGTATCCTTGACATAAGACTCCAAGAAAGCTTTTACATTTTTCCTTCCTGGGATCTTTAAAGAATTAATAATCAAAGGCAGCAAAAACCAAAACAGAGCAACCATTGCATTTGCCAGGTAAACGTTATCCTGATATCTATATTTATTAGTATGTACATTACGCAAATCCACAGATTTCCATAAAGACAGTGAAGATGTTTTCATGTTACAAGAGTTGTTTAGTGTGCAATATTAGGGAACATTTTATTGAGCTTTTGGTATATGTCATACTATCATCTTGAGGTTCGTGTTATTATCTTCATTTTTCAGGAGAATAATGAGGCAAGGGGTGTTTTAATATGTTGCCGAGGGTGGAGGTGTTGGTCACTTCACAGTGGCTAGAAGTATAGAGAGGTGTAACTTTGAAGCACAGACATGTTATTTAAGCACTGCTAAGTTGGTCCCAACTCCTAGAAATCTGATGTGCAGCAGAATAAAACAGTACCTGCTTTTGCATCATTTCTATAATCTCTGTTTAGTGTGAGCCCTTGATTGCAGGCACTGAGTCAATCCATGTCTTTGACAAATCACCTCTATTTTGCTGACCTTCTTTTACTTTACCAAGTCTGAAGTTCTTTTCCATTGGCTAGTCCGCTGATAAGTTGTCCAAAGTACCCAAGACAGCATCTCATCATCTTCAATCTCCAAGAAAATCCTGATTGTACTTTTTCCATGGCAGATATGCTTATTCTTCCGACAATCATGGTTTGTCAGTAGGGTCTTCACCAGGCCCATGGCTCAAGTGTTTTGATTGTTCTGCTTGACCTCTATTCTGCTACTTGATTTATTGGAAATATTGTGGTTTGGGTAATGCATGTCTTAGTCTTCAAAGGGACATCCTTGGTAGTCAACAATTTAAAGAAGTCTTGTGTAGTTTTGTGATAGGTGAGCTTGTTGTGCCAACATGGCCAAAGAAGATAGGTGGGTCTGCAGTGCCAATATGGCCAATGAACACATGTAAGATCAATTGAAGGGCAGAGATAGAAGTGGCTTGGTGAGCCCCACCCCCGCCCCCACCCCTACCCTGGCTCTCTTGCTCCTGGATCTTTGTACCGGCCAGTTTCCTCGTTAATCCTGTGCCTCCATTTCCAACCTACACTGCCTGTGGGACACCTAATCCATGGACTGTGTTGCTGTGAATTGAGGTTCCTTCAAGTCCTACTTCACCCTGTACACTCCTGAAATACATATCTCTTTTGTAAAATAATTTTATTGGGGGCTCTTACAGCTATTATAGCATTCAGTACATCATTTGTATCAAGCACATTTGCACACATGTTGCCACATACATTTCCAAACATTTTCCACTTGAGCCCTTGGTATAAGCTCCTCTTAAAAAAAAAAAAACCTCCTTTTTGCCCTCCCCCCCCTTTTTAAAAAATGAATTATTTTATTGGGTACTCATACACCTCCCCTCATGATCCATACATACATCAATTGTATGCAGATCTCATTTGCACACTTGTTGCCATCATCACTCTCAAAACATCCTCCCTCCACCTAGGCCCCCAGTTCCACCTTCGCATATTTCCCTTCCTCCGCCCCCCCCCCCATGAACCTTTAATAATTTCCAAATTGCTATTTCATGTCATACACTAAACAATGTGTCTCTTCACTCACTTCCCTGTTGACCATGTCCCAGAGAGGAGGTTATGTGTATATCCCTGAAATTAGCTCCCCCTTTCTAGTCCACCATCCCTCCACCCTCCCAGTATTACCACTCCCATCACTCGTCCTGAGGGAATATC